>JAIFZK010000001.1:5492500-5512500 GCA_027481765.1 Tenualosa thibaudeaui | reverse complement strand
GGGGTTGCAGTGGGGGCTTCCTGGCGATGCTGGTGGTGGTGGAGCGTGTGGATCAAGAGCGGGCAGCAACAACGGTGGCAGTGGCAGTGGCAGCGTTCCTGTGTGGAGAGGCCTACCTGGAGAGAAGGGGCCCCTCCGCTGGTCTATTGTCCCACTTCACTGGGGTAGAAGCACACTGCAGACAGAGACTGCAACATAGAGACGTGACCACTGCCCCTCTCAGCTGGCACTGATTAAGAGCTTAACATGCACACACACACACACACACACGCACACACACAGACACAAACAAGAGCACACTTACACACGCATAAACAAACACATTTACACACACACGCATATGAAAGCACAAATTCTCTCTCTCTCTTTCTCTCTCTCTCTCTCTCTCTCACACACACACACACACACAGGCACACACATACACACACAGATTTTTTTTGATACAAATAAAAATAGATGTTACACAAAGATCTATTTAACATATGTGCATCATGTCAATACAGCTAAATGAATTCTAAACAAATTGCAGTAACACTTTATTTGAAAGGGTCTACATAAGGGTGACATGAGTCTGTTATAAAATATCCTTACAGAAATGGAATGACCCTTAATGACAACAGTCATAAACATCAGTGAAGTGTCATTTATGTTCATGATACTTTCATGTTTGTAACAGGCTCGTGTCACTTTTGTAGATTCCTTCAAATAAAGTGTTACCCAAAATGCTCTAATAAAGTGCCTTTTTGGAGCCTAAAATCACTGATTTGTTTTTTATTGTGTCTATGTGTACCTGTCTCTTTACACAGTCAAAGCTGAAGGATCGGTAAACAGTAGTTAGAAAAATAAAACATTCAGTGTGTGTGTATATGTGTGTGTGTGTGTGTGTTTTTCACATCCTGAGAGTGACAGTAAATATATATTCTCCAATGAACATCATGTGCATGTTGAAAATACCCTTTTGTCAAGCTCAAGGTCAGTGTCTATCATGTGCACACGTGTCCATGTGCCGTCAATGAAAGAGCTGATTTCTATATGCCGGTCTCTCTGCGTGAGAGAGAAGAAAAAAGCACTTCTTATTATGTCTGTCAACCCTCTAAGGCAATGGTATCTGTGAGGTCTGTCTGTCTGTCTGTAGGTCTATCTGTGTGTTTATCTGTCTCTCTGTGCGTCTGTCTGCTTGGGTGGACCAGGGGGTTTGCTGCAGGGTTCTTGGCTGTTAATGAAGTGTAGGGCTCCAGTGGCCAGAGCCTGTGGCTGATCTGCTGTGTCGCACACAGCCTCTCTTCTGGAGTTGCCAGCAGCTCTGTATTCAGAAAGGGGTCCAGGCAAGAGGATGGGGGGAGATGGAGGGAGTGGAGGGGAGGAAGAGAGAGAGAAAGAGAAGAGGAAGGGGAGAGAGAGAGAGAGAGAGAGTCTGGCGTCGGCCCATCAAAGTGACAGTCCCCCAGCCGTGACGGCACAGACTTGTGGGGGTCGTGGGGGGTATGGTGGTGAGTTGTGGGGTGGGCACATAGGGTATATCAAAGCCTGCAGATGAGTGTGAAATGCATGGAGTGTTCCACACAACACCTTCTGCAGTCCGTGTGCCAGGACAGCCCATCTGTGAAGAGACAGTCAGAGAGGGGGTGGGAAGGAGGGAGGGAGAGAGGGATGAACAGGGAGTGGGGAAAAATGGAGGTTTATTTTCAAATCAGTCTAGCTATGGGAATAAATCTGATGACAGATAAAAGACTATGAAATGCAATTTTACCCTCACATCTGGGAATAAAAATGATTGACCAAAAGGACCACATTTATTAAATTTAGTGAAATTTACTTCCAATTATAACATAAAATAAGTGACGCACATTCAATAGAGGAAAATATCAGGCAGATTTATATCTCTGTATTGTTTAACACCTCATTTCAGAGCTCAGAATAAAAGATGGAATAAAATTGCAGGATGTCTGTACCCAGTTTTGTTTAGAGCTAATTAGCGCTAGCCAGACTGTGGTATTAAAGAGAGGGACTAGGGGTCCAGTCAGGGAGAACTGCTGCTGCTGCTGGGGTGTTAATCTGCCATTCGCAGCACATAGAGGTCTGCAGGGTGTTTAAACAGGCCTAATGATCTCTGCTGGTCCTAAACACCCTTCCCTCTCACACACACACGCACACACACACCCAATCAACCCCCTCCCTTGCCACCCACCCTCCCCACCCCCCTCAAACCCAACCAAGCCTATCTCCCACAGCTGTAATTATGGATCACAACGGGATTCAGAATGCAAATGTGGTGACTATTAACTATGTGCGTCTGGAAGGAATGGGGGCTGTGGTGCGGAGACGCCATCCTTGTGCTTGCCCAGTTTAAGAAAAACAGATAGAGTCAAGGTTGAGGCCCTGACGATAGCTGTACTCCCTGAGCCAAAACAGAAAATGATTGGAGGAGGAAGTAGATTTGTATCCGCTGTGTGATTTTACGGTTCTGTTGTAGCCCAAATAATCTGAGCAGGAACACTTCCTGATAAGACAGGAGTAGGCTGTTGGTATTTTCAACAGAAGTTCAGAGATTCAGCAGAGAAAGTCCCGAGGCGTTGGTCTGCTCAGCTGTTGGATTAACTGACTTTAAAAAGTCTATAGAGCGTATGGAGAGATTCTGGTTTAAAAACAGCCATAACTTCATGCGCGCACACACACACACATTCATGGTATAAAGTGGTAAAAAGAAGGACCTTTCAAGGATCTGTAAGTGGTTCTATAAAAATGGTACACCACTGTGTGTTTGTGAGTCAGGCTGTATACACTTACAGACAGGGCTGAAAAGAGCATTTTGTTCAGTCTGTGCAATGAACTTTATCAGACACAGATAGGGACACAGGGAACATTTCATTTAACACACACACACACTCTCTCTCTCTCTCTCTCGCTCACACACACACACACACACTTTCTCTTTCATCACACACACACACATTCAAAGAGTAGTCTTATACTGCACGTCTGACTCTTACCTCAAGCACCCTTCTCTATTTCTCTATTTCTTCTCTATTTTTCTCTCTTAGTCTGTGTGTGCATGTGTGTGAGTGTCTATGTATGTGTGTATGTGTGTGTGTGTGTGTGTGTGTGTCTGGTAAGCCAGTGTAAGACAATATTAAATCAGGTGGACAAGCGAGACAATTTCATTAGGCGTGTGGATGAGGAGTGACACGGGGGCCGCGGGAGGGGATGAAAAGAGGCGAGCAGTGAAATGCAAATGGCGTCCTGCTCGCCGCTACAGGGGAGCTAAGTCGCTAGTGTTTACCGAGTACTGAGCTCATAAGAGGGCTGAGGAAAATGAATTTTTACCGCCTCAATAATTCATATAAGCGCCACAATGTGGGAACCGGGCCTCTGATAGTGGGCCAGAGTGTATGGGAGGGAATTTGTATGAAAAAGAAATGCAGTGATTGCTGAGCTGATTGTCAACCTGAATCCTTTTAAAGGACGATTATATGCGGCTTATATGTAGTCTTAGTAGCTACATTACTGATGCATAGGTGGTGTGTGTGTGTGTTTATGTTAGATTGCTTTTCTGAGCAGTTCTGTTCATTTAAAATAGATAAAAATTAAAATTGTCTTTTTTTATGATGCAATTGCCTGCAGCTTACCAGCAATGTGGGCTTGCCCTGACTGCAGGTGTCTGAAGTAAGTCTTATACCGTACCTTATTTTCACAAGGCTACATGCTGACTAAAAATAGACATGCCAACCTTATCTTCTCAAAATTAGAGGATTATTTATTTAGATAATTTCAGTATTTCAATTTCAGTACTCTCTCTCTCTTTCTCTCTCTCTCTCTCTGTCTCTCTCTCTCTTTCTCTCTGTCTCTTGTTTCTGACCATGTAGCATTACCTCTATGAATGGAATCTTTACATGTCAGTCTTGGAAATCTCTTACTGTGAGATCTAAAGCACGTACTGTGAGATGTCAGTGTCCTGACTGAGTGTGAATGGCTGCCACAGACACAAGGCCCATAAAGGCATCATTATCAGCCCCTAAAGCCTGGCTTGGTGAGAGTGGTCTGCTGCAGCCAACAGTGACAGGCCCACACAGCTTCAGAATGTGCTGGGCAAAGCCTTCCACAGACCCACTTACACTTACACTTTTTGGGTTATGTCTATACACAGGAAGAGAGAGAGAGTGAATATGAAAGACACACACAGAAAGAGAGAGAGAGAGAGAGAGGCAAATACACTCAACCACACACACAAATAACCATGTACACATAACTAGACAAGCTAGGCTGACACACACACACACACACACACACACACACAACTACTTAGTTATACACTCTTATCTGACCACACATATGTGATTACCACTTTTTTCCATCTAAAATCTCTCTCCCTCCCTCTCTCTCTCTTCTCCCTGGAGGCGTATAATTGCGAACTGGTTTCCCTCTGTGAATGCTTTGGCTTGCTTTAATTGAGCGCCTTTTGGTGAGCACTGTCGGGACAATCACAATGGGAACCAAATGATGGCGGTGGAAAAAGTCATGGCCATCAGATAAACTTTGATGACTCAATGACAAACAAATGCAAAAAAAACTACAGAGACAGAGGCAGAGAAACTTTAAAAGAAAGAGAGAGAGAGAAACAGAGATGGAGAGAGAGTGGAATAGCATTTCCTAATATGTATGATTTTTTTCAGAACAGCTGTCATTTATTCTACACATAGAGGCCAAAGTCAGCAAGAGCCAAGAACTTAAAGAATTAAAGGAGGATCTTTTCACAAATTCAACAGACCGCTATACTAACAACACCAAACTATTTTCAGTTTGCTTGGGTTTGGAATGGTAATGTAAATCCCAGGGACATCCTTTAGACATTCCTAATCCACCTGATAATGATCCAAGAGAGCTGTGTGTTTTGGATGTTTCGCATTTCAAAACACAAAGTCCCCCTCCCCACCACCACCACTCATGCACACACACACACACACACACACATACACACACACACAAATCAGTCTGGTAACAATGCTGCCTCTCCTTTCCAGACGCTATTTTTGCTCTTTCCAAAATTAGCATAATGATGAAAGGACATTAACGAGCCTGGTCTGACCTCATCGCTTATCAAGGGAAATGAAATAATCACTTGATTTCTGAATCTGATAAGCCCTTTTTGCGAGCACTGAAGAGAAAACAGGGCCCTGTGCTATTCTCATCTCTCCCAGATAGCGAAGCTGGCTCACTGTCGGGGTTCTATTCGGTTGCTGTGAGGAAATAACAAATACTCTTGTTGTTTTTCTCCCCTGCCAGAAGCACAGAATGTATTGTGTTTCTTTTTTTTCTTTTCAAGGGCATCGGCAGGTCAGTGTAAACATGTCTGGTGAGGTCCCTTAACCTCGAGTGTGCGCGCGCACACACACACACACGCACGCACACATACACACGCATGCATTGCATTTGCATTCAGGCTACATATAGAATACATACCTGCCATACATACCAGGCTTAGTTCTTCTGTATGGCCTCTGTCAGATCTCCCCTTATCAGATGGTGTGGCAGGAGAGTTGACTTTCAATCTCATATCACATACTGTATGTGTGCGCTTCACACATTCAAACTGCTCTACAGATTTTTTTGTTGTTCATTTTAGTTGCCGACTATCTGTTTTGCATTGGCACATTACTGATACTAATGCATTACTGCAACTGCTAGCTGTTAAATGCTTACACATCACAGTGGAAAAGGTCTGGTTTTTGCCAAAATACTTGGCCTACTTTCATATATCTGGACATAATGGTCTTGTCCATCAACCTTTAGCCATTTTGTCTGAGATTAGCTTACTGTTGTACTAGCTAGTGATTTCTAGTACTAGTATAGATGACAAGTTGATGAACTTCTAGTGCACGTGTCAAATGAGGTACGTTTCAACTTCAACTACATTTCAACTGAATGGGAGCTAACAAGTATGTGGACTTTTACATTTACTTTCTTCTGTTCTATCCAGAAATGAAAGCTGGAATTCTGCTATGGTAAAGTTGTTCTATACGCTCTGTGGTTCTGTAAAGGACTGTAACGATGGAATGAATGCTGTTTCCTTAGCTGTGTGCATTTTAGGCATCTTTCATGGATGAGTGTGGGGAACCTTTTATAGCATTTGGTGCAGACATGAGTGGTTAGAGCATATGCATTTGAGTGGCCCTAGGGAATAGAATGAAAACTGATACATCCAACATCTGTTGCCATTTGATGCAAGAGAAAAAAAGAGAGAGAGAGAAAGAGAGAAAGTTCTCTCAGCGTTTATCTGTGACAAACATCAAACCAATGAAGGGTAGAGCTTTGATGAGAGTGCTCAAAAATGACACATTAAGGTATCCACATAAACTTTCCCAATTGATTTGGAGATGTGCTGAATTGGGCCCGAAGCTGTTTAATGTGCCTGCTTTTATGCTCCTTGGTTTTGATGGAGACCCTGAAGTGTGCAATGAACAGACAGGAAGCAATTGTTCTGGTTTTGTCAGACATACAGTGTCATAATTTCAGTAGAAAAAAAATGTGTTCACTTTGAGTTGCTTGTGCAGAGTCACAGGTCCATTAGCTTAGAGGTACCACACAATCTACTATAAAAGCCAAACACAAAAATCCCAGCATGTTCCACAGAGTAACGGGTGTCCATAAAAAAACATATTAAAGCTGCCTCAAAAAGTCATTAGAGGTGTGTTAAACCCTGCTGGGCAAGTGGCCCTTTGAAGCTACGCTCGTTAGCATGGCTGAGAGACACACTGTTTAACAGGTGAGGTTTTTAGCGAATGTTAATCGCTAATTCTGTCGCTGTATGTGGGTCCCTGTTAAAAAAAATAAGGCCAGGTAAAACAGGGTGCTGCCATGACAGTGACCTTTTTACAGGTCAGGGCAGGCCTCGTTATGAGCAGGCGCTTCTGTGAGCGGATCAAAGGCGCTAATTAGCACGAGAGACATTTACATAAATTTAATGGCTGTCTCTGTGCATGGTTTAGTGTTAATAAGACTGCATTGCTCATCAAAGAAATTAGCGGTTTGTGAGTTTGTGTGAAATTCTGTAAGAAAATTCTTGTTCATTTGTGAAGTGTGTTTGATCATGCATGCAGGGTTTACTGTTCTTGGCACAAATTACAAGTAAGAGAAAGAGAAGGGAGAGTGAGCTGAGAGAAAGAAAGAAAGAAAGAAAGAAAGAAAGCTTTATTTTTTAAATCAAGTATGACTGAAAGGCTAAAAATTACTAAATCTGATGGTGGACAATAGGCTATGATATGCTGTCACATTCTTGTTTCTGGTAAAGAATAAATGTAAAGGCCAGTATGACAAATCAATTTGCTTTTTCAAGTTTCATCCATCCAGCGATAGATAGCGGTCTCTAAAATGAGGTTATCAAACCATTTTTAGAGAACAAAACATAGTTTGAGTAAGAAGGAGCCAAACAGTGACCTTTCTTGACAACCTATGATTCTCTCTATTCATTTGCACAACATCAGGCAGGTCATTAAAGCAATGGATTCTGGGAAGGGTTCCCAGCAGGTCAGGGTTAGATGCATATCTGGCTTTCTCAAATTCTTCTCAGCTGGATGCCCCTGTGACATGAGAAGCAGACAGCAATGGCCAGGACAGAGGTTCACACTTCCCACGTTCTGACTGCATCCATGACATGAGTTTCTCACTGTGGTGGCTCACAAGTCATCAAATGTGACACTTCATCCCAATCCTGTCTATTTCTTTGTCTGTCTATAACCTGTCCTTATGAAAGATCAGAAAGGAAAAACACTTTGTTGAAAGTGCTGACATGTTCAAAGGTATATACCATAACCTGTCCAGTCAAAGCGTTTATGTATTTTTGTTGTGAAATATATTCAATAGGACAACTATAAACAAATCTAAACTTCAGTAATAATGTATAATTGTAATTTTGTTCTTTTTCACTATGGCCACAGCCTTTGACTCATCATAGTCCCTGAGAGGGCCTTCAGCATGCAGAAAGGGCAGCCATTTTGAATGTGGGATAGGAGGTTTATTTAGTATGGGGGTGAGAGGGCGCAGGGGGTCAGCGGCTAGAGCTGATGAAGTGGTGGTGGCAGCGGGAGTATTCATTTGCAAAACATTCAGGAACGGCCCATCCATCGCCCCCCACTCCCTGCAGAGATGCTATCTCATCACCTTCATAATAGCTGTGCATACGAAAGGAGGCTTTGGCCTGTGTGTGTGTGTGTGTGTGTGTGTGCGTTTGTGTGTGTCTGTGAATGGGGTATATTGAGTGTTAATGTGTGTGTGTGTGCGCACACGTGCATGTGTGTGTGTGTCTGTGTATAGGGTATATTGAGTGTTAGTGTGTTTATGTGATGGCACAGATAAGAGAGCTGTGAATGTCTTGAATAATGGTGCTTAAGGAAAGCCTTTGCTTTGGGGAAGCCCTTATCTGAAGATAGGGAAGGGGAGGCTTGTGGCATGAAAGCAATGATAAACCATGACTGTATACATAACTCATATAAAGAGGAAAGGGATGGTAAAATAGAGGAGAGAGAAAATGGAGCAGAATACTGTCTTATAAAATAGAGCTCTTATGTTGTTTATGGGAGACAAGGAATTTCACAGTGGTAGAAACTCAAGTCTCTAGCAAATAGTGAATACTTTAAGACCCCTTTATTCACAGGGAAATACTATCCTGTGCACCCCCCGACCTCACACACACATACACACACACACATACACCCATTTACATGCACACAATTAGAATTATTCTCTCATCAAACATTAACTTCAACTTCATATGGAACACATGTGATGTGATATCCATTTACCTTCTAACAAAAGGGACACAACTGATTGGCTTATTGTGGGAGCTGTGTTCTGTTTTGCATGTGATGTCTGAATAGTTAATATTCAAATGTGAGAGTTAATCCAGGAGCATGTATCTGTGTTATCTGTGCTGGGGCAGAACAGGTGCACAGATCCCGTGGACAGGTTCTAGATTTTTGGAAAAGAATTCCCATACTCAGATGTCTCCATATTTACTCTTGTAAATGTTTACACTTTAACCTAACTACACAAATCTGTAGCTTCTTTTAGGTTTAGTCTCCTCTCTTCTCCCATCTGTCAGGGAAAATGGCAGCAGAGAAGAGTCACAGCTGGATCTGATGTATTTACAGGGGACGCTGTGTTGTATAAATTAGATGAGAAGATTCACAGGGCTGACAGGAAATTGAGCATCAAAAACTCTGACAAGCATATATCCCACAGCTCTACCTGTGACTGGAATGATATTTACTACATGGAGAGACCTTCAAATCAAAGCTTCCACATGTCACTGCTCATCTCTGCAGTCTAGTCTTCAGTCAAGGTGTTCAGTTTCCATCCAAAATGAACAATATTTTGGGGATCCATGTAAAATACTAAATATAGGATGTGTGTGGAGTGTTTTTTTTTTTAGTGTTTCCTTAGTGGCTTGACATACAGACAGTCGTCCAGAGTCTGGGAGCCATTTTTTTTTAATGCTTATCAGCTTCAGACCAGGCAAGCTATTCTCATTCACACGGGGCGAGGCTTGATCAATATTTATACAGAGCAGAGCAGAGAGGGGCAGAGTAGCCAGCCATAGAGAGAGAGAGAGAGAGAGAGAGACGGAGAGGGAGAGAGAGAGAGAGAGAGAGAGAGAGACGGAAAGGGAGAAGGGAGGGAGGAAATGGGAGAGACTTCTTGGCTTGTCTGGCCTCTGATGGAAGTGAATAAATAAATCAATCAATAAATGGGATGTGACAGAGCATGACGGAGCATCAACTTCCAGGCCTGCCGGATTTTTTGAGCTGGAGACTAAAGGAGGTTGTTTCTGATTGCACATTACTCCTGAGAGAATATGTAAACCAGCAGAAATCAAGCCAGGTTAATGCCAGTTTCTCCTGAATGTAAGTCATCCCTCTTCCTCCCTCTCTATCCTTATTTTTAGGGATCTCTATTTCTCCCTCTCCACTTGCTCTGTGTCTCTCTCTTCTTTTCCAAGCATTGCTCCTCCCCCCCCCTTTTGCGGTGGAGAGTCTGATCACAATCCCCCCAACACCCCCTTTTTGCGGTGGAGAGTCTGATCACAATCCCCCCAACACCCCCTTTTTGCGGTGGAGAGTCTGATCACAACCCCCCCCCCCCTTTTCGCGGTGGAGATTCTGATCACAACCCCCCAACCCTTTTTTGCGGTGGAGAGTCTGATCACAATCCCCCCAACACCCCCTTTTTGCGGTGGAGATTCTGATCACAATCCCCCCCCTTTTTTGCGGTGGAGAGTCTGATCACAACCCCCCCCCCCCGTTGGGCCACCCTGCCTGGGCCTAATCCAAAGAGCACACAGATGTTGTTTTAGGGATCAGGCATTCACCCCTGCTCCCTTTCCATTGACATGCAGCCAATGGCCGCTGGCACCAAAGGGAACCTGCATGAAGCGAAGGGCTGAGGGTGGTCATGCTTGGGGGGTGTGGTGTGTGTGTGTCTGTGGTGGAGTAGGGGGGTGGGGTGACTGTGACCTCCTGCAGCCAACAGGAGAGTCTAGGAGAAGAGAACCAGGGGAGGAGAGGAAAATAAGTCAGAGAACCGGTGTGGGTGTGTGTCTGTGTGTGATTATAGGAAAGGGGATTATAGGAAAGGACAGAAAAGGAATGGATGAGAATGAGAGGCAGTTGAGAAAAGAAAGAAAAGAGGACAAGATATGAGATAAGGGAAGGAGTGAAAGGGAGACATGCCAGAGAAAGACAGAGAGAGAGGGATAGAGAAAAAGAGAGATTTAATAGAGAAATGGGGGAGAGGTGAGAGAAAGAAGGAAGAAATTGGGAACATGGAAGGGTGAAAAGAGAATAGAAAAGGCATGATGAACAGAAAACAGAAGAGTGCAATGGACATGTTGATACGCAGATACAAGTCGAGTGGACATGTGGACACAGGCATGGGGAAGAAGTGAATGGAATGGAAGGGAGAAGGCAGTGCGAGGACAGGACAAGATAGGGAGGCTGAACTGGGCCTTTCTCATTCTCAAGCCAATAGGATCCATTGCAAAGCCAAAGCCCGTCTGACATGCTCAGGCTCACACTTGCATTCTCTAAATACAGAAGAGTGCAGAGGAGTTTCCATACATCTCTGTCCTATGATCCCCTTCTCTCTCTCTCTCTCTCTCCTTCCTCTCACCTCCTTCCCTCATCTCATCTGTCCTTGTTTCATTTTCTTCATCACTCTGTCTCTTTCACTCTTGAATAACTATTCCTCTATCTCTCTCTCTCCTTCCCTTTCTCTCTTCCTTATCTCTCCATTTCTCAGTAGCCCCCCATACAGATACACACACAAACACACACACACACACATCCTCCACCTCAATCTCGCACTCACTCAATCTCTCCTTCCCCTTGCGTATCCTACAACTCATACAACTCTCATTATATCTACTGTCCACCTCCCTCTCCAGCCCTTTCTCTCTCTCTCTCTCTCTATTCCCTCTCTCTCTCCCTCTCTCCCTTTCTCTCCCCCCCCCCGCCTCTCTCTCTCTCAGTGTAGAGGCGAGGGCTGCGGGGTGTCTTTGGTGAGAATTGATTTTGCAAGTGTCGCTGCTGGCGAGTGGCTCAGGTCACATCCCAGCCTGCTTGAGCAAGATAACAGCAAATGAAGTGAAAGCAACTCACCTGGAACTCCTAAAGCTGGGATATCTCCCCCCAAATTAACCTGCTCGATTTATGGGGTCTCACTTTATGTCTGTGTGTGTGTGTGTCGGTGTTTGTGTGTGCTGATGAAAAAGTGAGGGAGAATTTCTGTTTTCTTTTTGCTTCACTCCCTGGTATTGCATTTAGTCATTTGTGTGTGTGTGTGTGTGTGTGTGTGTGTGTGTGTCAGTGTATGTGTGTTGTGTTGTGTTTTTTTAATAATTCTGGAGTGATAGATTCTCCACCTTCTTAGATTGTGGCATCTTGTAGCTCCACCCCAGGACTTAAAGCGCCCAATTATATGCCTGCAAGCCGGTAACCTTGAATTTATGTTGCCAGGGCAACCATGGCAATGGTCATGCATTATGGATCATCATTGAAATTCTACACCACCCACCTAACATAATCAAATCTCTGCCGGTGCTCTTTGCTTCAGATTTATGTGTGTGTGTGTGTGCGCGCGTGTGTGTACGTGCACATATATGTGTGTCTTTCTGTTGAAGTCAAAGAGTGCATGGAACAGTTATTTGCTTAGTTATCAACAGTTTTTCTGTGAGTAAAATAAATGTTTTCATATCTTGGTCTTTGTCTCTATTCTATTCTTTTCTATGGTGTACTTTTTTAGTAGTATTAATATACATAAATCTGACTGAATGAATATATTCTAGACTATTCTAGACTGAATTCACATCACTACCCATCATTTAGAGTGACTGTGATTTTTCTACAGGTATTTGCAGTACCTCTACTGTACAAGATGGTACATAAAGTGTTTTGGTACATAAAAAACTACCCACCATTTGGCAGGAAGCATGGAGAACAGGAGCACCATGACTGAATGGTGTCCTGATTCTTCTAGCCACACGCCTATAACAGTTCAGTCATTTCTGATGTTTTCCATCTCAAGGTGTTTGTGTTTGACAACCTCAGCCATAGTTGAAGTTGTTTAAGTGCCTCTTTGGTGAAAATGTCAAGAGTTTGAATGAAACCTTCACGAGATTAGGTCTGCAAACTCAGGCTACACGTGGTGGCGAATCAATGTGCTAGAATATTCTGACAGGAAACTGAACTATGCTCTACAAGCAGACAAGCTTCTCAGCCAGTGTATAGCACAACACACAACACATCTCAGTCCAGCCAGCAGCCATTTATTTCCAGCTAATGTCAAACGTCTAATGGCCACAATTCTCTGTCTCCAGAACACAACAGAGCAGCACAGAGAGGAGACGAGCGTAGCTGAAACCCAGAGGCAGTGTGGCTGATTAAGGGGCCGACTTTGAGATGCCAGACAGCGGATGTTCAGCGTGGAGGAGTAGCCCTATGTGAGCTTCCTCCCTCTCTTCCTCCCTCCTGTCCTCCTGAAAGCATGTCTCTGACTTAACAGGAAAGAGGTCAGGTTTTTTTTTTCAACACTATGGGAGGAGAGGGAATTTCAGTAGAGCTATCATCCGGTGTGTTATGAAAATAGTACGAAACCTGAGAGGGATGTTTGTTGGGAGTACAGATTTCACTGAACCATGTGAAATGGGATGTTTATGCTCTGAAATTGAAAATTCACAGTTGTAAGGGTGAGTGTTAGTTCTGCTACTTAACGGATTTGGAATGTCAATCATCGTGGCAGGGTCATTGCTTCCTCATTTTCGGAGGGAGCAGCTGGCAGAAGTCTCCCTCTTCAGCCTAAATGACTTAAGATAATCAATAGGGAATGGGCAAGAACAATGGGGTCCTCTCTCTTCCCCCTGACCCTGTAAAGGCCTCTATTGTTTTATTCACATTTTTATTGTGATTAATGGAACAGAAAAACATGGGGTGTCTGGTTGAGAGGGAGGCCAACTGACTGAGAAATAGGGAGAGGGTGAGAGAGAGAGAGAGAGAAAAACAGATTAAAAAATATTCTCTGACGCAGGAAATGGGGATAAAAGCTTTGTCAATCATGTTGAGTATGTGAGTCATGCTCAGATGGCTACATCTTCAGAAGTATTTCTAACTCATTACCATTGCCAGAAAAGCTCCATATTTGACACCATTACTGTGTCAAGCAAATTATGAATCAATAGTTTGGGCGTTTTTATTTCCATCTGTTTCTGTGTTTTATTCAGTCATAACAATGTACTGAGTCATCTTTCATAATCAGTTCAGGAAGTGACCACAGTTTGCAAAAGAACATTTCTAAAGCCCACAGTGCTAATTTTCAAACGGATTGTCACATTACTGAGCAACCATATTTTGATGGTCACCCCAGTTCAAGCACATTTCAAACCTCCACTCAGACATGGATTATGTGGGAAGGACGAGATATTGTCCATAGCCGGGATGTGGCCCTTTAGTCAAGATGGATTCTGATTGATCCTGTAAGCTCCTATAAGCTTCATCAGTCCACTCTGACTGTGACCTAGAAAACTCAAGGCCACAACTGCGTCAATGAGCATGGGAGTTTCAAGAAGCACATTGTACAGAATGTTTTCACCTTTGGCTTGTAAAGAAAGGTTGTAACCTTTGTACCACAGTCAAAGCATATGTTTTAAAAGTATACTTCAAGTCTTGCAGACTACAAATTAAGGCATATAATTTATGATGTAAAGAGATACCAGGCAACATTTCTAGGTTAATTTACCAGCTTTGTCACTTTGATGGTTAAATGGCTCATTACGGGGTGAATGAAGGCTCTTTTGGCACCCTCTGTCGCTTAATCATGCAGTTACAAGCACTTATAATTTGAAAACGTGGGTTGTGCTAAACGAAACCTAAACTGAATGAAACTAAAAATCACGTTTATTACCTTGTCAATCAACATAACCATGAAAATGATCATCGCTGGTTCCTTTGCTTTGGTTTGCAAACAAATCCACATTGATTGGTGAGAATGTACAATACTGGTGCTATTTATTTTTTAAATCAGGGCCTTTAGGGGGAGCTGCAGAGGTAAAAAATCACAGGCTTGCCTGTTACCGCTTTAACTAAATAAAATGTAGTTTTATCATTTTAGATCATTTATACTTTTTCATTTAGTAGTTTAGTTAGTTTAGTTGATTTTTAGTGGTTCAAATATTCTGAATAACAGCTCAGTTTAGCGACCACCTAACTTCAACTCTTTGCTTTCCTTCCAATCTTTTGCTTTCTGTCTTGCTCTGTTCTTCTCTCTCTCTCTTGTCCCTCATCTCTGTCTTGGTATAGACATACAGTCCCCCTTGGCATGGAGGATTTCTTCAGATAGTCTCACTCTGACTGTTGCCTCAGGGGAGCAACTTTAGAATAAAAAAAAAAGTGAATCGATAGATTGATTGAAATATGATGACACATCTGGCTGTAGATCTCACACCTCACTGGACCCTATTGATTCACCACTGGCCAGCACTTTGTTTTTATGGGTCAAGTTTAGTCCCCGTCAAGAGGGAGGGGGACCGGGGGTGGGGGGGGTTTGTAGCCCTGGCCTGTAGACTTCCAATGAAGATGTATCATTCTAATGTTTCCAGTGTCAAACAGAAAGGTTTAGTTGACAATTTATCTGACAGAACGTAAATGGAAAAACACATTTAGATGTACAGATACTGGACATAGCAATCCCGCATCCATTACACTGAGAAAAGGCATACAATATTAGTTATAGTTGTATGTGTTCATGAGAAAAAAATCTAGCACACACACACACACACACACACACACACACACACACACACACACACACACACACACACACACATATATATTGTTAGACATATTGTGTCCTAGTAAATTTATGTATGATTTCATAGTTGGTTTGTGTTTCACTTTCTCATTTTTTTTCCTCACTTTATTATTGCCTGTCAAATGCACATCAAACGACCAACTAGATAGCTGCCATCTATAATCTAAAATCAAATTCTTTTTATTCACAGAACTGCTCAGTACATCTCCACTCAGTGTCACCCAGCAGATTGTCAGGCTCATTTCAGAGAGAAGAGAGAAGAGGCACTGCACTTTTTACCTGACTCTTACCAGGCTGTGAAATCTGTTTCTGTTTTGCTATGGCCATTTTGTGAAGCATCGCAAAGTCATTTATAAAAATCTGCATTGCTATACCTTGCAATCTGGTACAAATTTAAATCTGTTTTCTTCATTCATTTACTTCTTTCCATCTATGAGTGTCGGAAGAACCCTCTGCGATTACAGCTGAACAGAGGAAAACACCTGATTATGCAAGAAAAGGCTAGAGCATAAACAACAATATAAGATATTCAATCAAGTGGCAGGTAGGGAGCGCAAATTAAAAAATGCTCGGTCAAATGAGGTTTTGCCGTGTGACTGAGGCCCATGGAATTGGCAGTGACGGCGCCCAAACCGAATCTGTCAGCTTTCTAATGGCCACCAGCGCCGGTGATGGATTTGGCTGTCCACATCCATTTCTACAGTCAGGCCCACGTCCTGGAGAAAAAAAAAAAAAAGATCCCCCCTTGAGTCCAATCCCACACCGTACGCATTCCAGCGCAATTAACTTTGCGATGGAGCTCCAGAGAGATAAAAGGAAAAGAAATAAAAAGTAGAAAAAACACAAACTGCAAGTAAAATAAAACTCCTCATCAGCTTTGTTTCTCCCTGATGGCATATTTGGGGAGACGTGAGTTATGGTTGGAGGTGAGTGCGGTCGGGCAGAGGAGTAAACATGAAAGAGGAGGAGGAGGAGACAGAGGTGAGAGGGAGGTGAAGACGAGGTATGGGAACAGGAAGGTAGAAAAATGTTTATGAGAAACAGTGGTGTTTGGCAGAAAGAAAGAAAACAAATCCTTTCTCTTATCTACATACACCGCCCACATACAGGAATGAAAGAAGGCTAGAGAGAGGAATAGAAGAGATATAAAGCCTGAAAGAGAGAAAAAGGGAATAGAGAAAGCGAAGGAAGAGGGCGGGGAGAAAGAGAGGAAACAAGAGAGATAAAGAGGAAAAATAGAGAGGGAGAGTGTTGTTTGGATGAAGTGCACCCACTAGGTGTATTCCACCCACTTGATTTCCAAATGACCCGAGTGCCACTGGGGCCTCACATTAGAGCAGGTGGAGAACAGGGGAGGACTGATGTTCCACACCAGAGTCGAGCATAATGCTGTACTTCTCACACAGTTCTGTGTGTGTGTGTGTGTGTGTGTGTGTGTGTGTGTATGTATGTGTAGGCAATGTTGTAGGGGAATACGTACCGGCTCACTTCTCACAAAGATTTCTTGAAATATGTATGTGTGTGTGTGAGTGCTTGCGTGCATATGTATGTGTGGGCAATGTTGTAGGGAACGGGTAACAGTTCACTTCTCACACATTGTGTGTGTGTGTGTGTGTGTGTGTGTGTGTGTGTAAGAGAGAGAGAGAGAGCATGTTTGAGTGGATTTTTGTGTGTGTTTGGCCTTGGGGTGATAAGTGGAGGGGTAAGTGTGTGCGTATATTTTCATGTATATGTGTGTGTGCACATGTGTGTGTCATGTAAGGGGTATAATAAGGCCCTGCTTGCTTCAACTGTTAAGGATGACAGGAGCACATTCTGTGCTATTTGTGAACACTCTGCCCTGTCTAATAGCTAAAAGGGTGTGTGTGTGTGTGTGTGTGTGTGTGTGTGTGTGGTGGTGGTTGGGGGGGTTGTGTCAAGGATGACATGTGACATCTAATATGAGGAAATTGCAGAGGATAAGTAGGTTTGAGAAAATTTGCGGCTCTATTCAAATTGCTTTTAGAAAGAGGAGAGAGAGAGAAAAAAAGACCCCCCCCCCATGTCATCCTGTGCCTGGATGGGGTGTAACCATGGTGAGGCATGTCCCAGATGACAGTGACTGCAATAGAGATGTTCAGTGTATCAGAGCACACACACACGCAATCACACTTTTCACAGGCATACACTTGCAAGCACATTTATACAAGTAGAAGTACAATACATACATATGCACAGAAAGGGGTGAGCAGAGAGAGACAGAGAGAGAGAGAGACAGAGAGAGACAGTGTATACATACATGGTTATACTTGCATAAACAAGTGCACATACAAACCCACAGAAGCATCTGAGCCAGGCTTTGATAATGTAGTCATCCGGGCACTTAAAGAATTTCTCATGTTAAGTGACAATAACAAGGTGGATAATTATCTCATGGTAAGCAATGATAACAAGGTGGATAATTATTGGGTTCCACATATTGTGTCACTGAATTTCGAAGAAAGCCAAAATAAAACATCTACAAATCCAGTAAATCTCAATGTGCAGTGCAACCAGTACTGGGTTTGTTAGCTAACTGGTTACCATGCTTTGGCGATATCACATTACTCAGGGATGTAGTTGAGGTTGTGGAGTTCACTCACAGATTTCAGACATGCTAACCTCCAAAATATCTTGTTTACATCCATGGTTATCTTGAATAAAGTATGTAGCATGATAGCTATCCTGGCTTTAAAGTTTGTGCAGCATGGAAAATCAAAAGCAGGAAACTATAAATATATATTTATACAAATGATTTTTTAAAATTATTTTTTAAAATTTATTTATTAATTGTATAGGGAAGCATATGATTATTATGCAAAAACACATACACTCTCTCACACACACACACCTGCACACACACACACACACACACACACACACACACTCATACATACACATACACAATCCTTCCCAATCTCGGTGGTCCACCACTTCCCATATTCCTTCAGGGTTTCACTTTACACCCCCTCATACAAAACTCCTCCCCAATTTCTCGCCCTCATGCCTTGGCCCTGGAGCATGCAGAGAAAGCACCCTCATCAACCAAGCGCCACCACCACCAGCACCACTACCACCGCCCCCACCTTAATCCACGCTCATCTTCCCCACCTATCCCTTACCCCTCTAGGGTAGGCCATCCCACTGGGCCCCTGGCTCTGCTGGAGGTCTGGAATGGAGAGATACACATTGACAATCAGAGAGGTGTAGGAGTGATGGATGGCTCTAGTTTTCCCAACCCCCCAACCCAAACCCACTACAACCCCCCTAATGCCACTAAGCTTTCTGAACCACCACCACCACTAATCATACACACACACCACACATATATATACACACACACAGACAGCCCCCAACAAAAAAAAAAAAAACATAAAAATCCTGTCACTCTGTCTTGTGATGATAGGAGTTCTTGGGTTTCAGGGGATTTGACAGGTGTTGCCAGGTTATGGTACCTGGGACAGTCATCAGGGAGACCTGTCTGGCATGGAATCCTACATCCTACCAATAGACTCCTCTTATGTCTGTCATAAATGCTTACAGAGGCAGACCCTACAAAATATTTTTGAAAAGCTTCCCAAGATGTGTAGAAGCAACGTACAAAAAGAGAAGTAACATTCAAGCTACAATACAACTGAAGAGTACCACTAGCTAACAGGAAAATGGCAGAAGAAGACATTGCAAAAGTGTAGTAAAATACAACAGAAAAAGGTGGTACAGACTGTGGGTGGGACGTTGGATATAATGGTAGGCTCCCCAATATTCAGGTACTTTTGTCTTGTACTTTTGCCAGTATTTAGTGTATGTTTTCCTAATACGGGATGAGATAGAAACCTTGCTAAAAAAAGGAATGATTTGTGTGGTATAGTTTGATAGAAGTAGGTTAGAATTATCTCTGACAAGACAAGCCTTGGTAACAAGTCAGCTTTGACATCACATACACATACACATGCACACGCACACGCACACGCACACGCACACACACAGACATGCACGCGCACATGCAGCCTCTTATTTTCCATCAGCAGGCTGTCTGTTGTGGCGTGGGTGGTGTGTGTATGTATGTGTGTGTGTGTGTGTGTGTGTGTCTGTGTGTGTGTGTGTCTGCGTGTATGTGGGAATAACATTGGTAGGATCTTCATCCATACCCCATAAGCCCATCAGAGTGACCTTCCACATTCCCGACACCTGCGGGATTATGGACATTTATGACAGGCTTTTCTGATATCCTGTTGGTGTGTGTGTCTGTGTGTGCTTTTTACATTACAACCACCCCAACACCCCACCCCCTCCCACTCTCTGTGCCTGACCCATAAAACATAGACTGGCACATAGGCATCCACTGACAAAGATGGGTTCAACAAAAAGCCTCCTGACCTCAGACTGCAAGAAATTAAGCCACATGGCTAATATCCACATAAAATAGGTCTGTCTGGACCCAGGGATCATGAAGACACAGCCAAGTTGAAGGCTAGTATTAGACACACTTTAGGCCTGAATGAATGAGGTTGTTAAACGTTCATCCTGACAGAAACTGTACTTTGAAAAGCTTAATGAATATGTAGAGTGATTATAGGCTGTCCTTGTCCATTAATTTATGCTGATGTCTTCTCAGTCAGAACTACTATATA
>JAIFZK010000001.1:5337500-5485000 GCA_027481765.1 Tenualosa thibaudeaui | reverse complement strand
TAAGGACTTCTGACAGGTGCAGAGTGAACTGCCAGCTTCTTATCAAGCTCATGCTCACACTCGTGCTCACACACAGACAGACACACACACACACACAAACACACACAGACACAAGAGGCCAAAGAGGAAAGAGCGGGATAGAAAACACTCATCTTACACAACCCCTAGCCCACCACCCCACCCTCTAGCCTAGACTCATGACTGTGCATTAGGGTGGATGCACACAGGCGCTTGCATGTAATTACACACACACACTTGCTCGTGTCTGTCAGCAAACAGAAGAGATATACTTTATCACTAGTAAACACAAATGATGTTAATGATTCACTCTCTTGATTAAAATGCAGTTTCTCTCTCTCTCTCTCTCTCTCACATACACACACACACACGCATACACACACATACACAGAGTTCTGAATGGTAGCTCAGCATCGCAGTCCAATCGTTAACACTGTCAATCACACTCTCACAAGTCACTCTCCTCAAGTGAAATCCTGACTCAGACTAACACTGTGTTATCACACTGGCAGTGTAGTCTTGATGTGTCATTTCTGAAATGCATCAGTACGCAGACAGACATGCAGACAGTGTATGTGTCATAGTATGTCAGTATAACTAGCAAAGCTGTAGTTTGGACTACTTTAAGACCTCTTCAAATGCATACTAGGGCATGGGCATGAAATTTTAATCTGTACATTTGCTTACATTAAGGCTTATCTTGTCTCCTTGCCCTCACTTGGAGTTAGCATTAGTCCTCATTGCATCAAATTTTCTCATTCCTCTTCCTAATGACATCAACCTTGGAAATTAGAATTGAGTCAATTTTAGAACTCTTTCAATTGTGGTATGTTGTGTGTACTGGTGAAATGTACATGTACTGCATTTTGAGAGATGCATTATTCATGTACTGTCAAAATGCCATTTGTGAGGATCAAACTCATGACCTTCAGATTATGAGACTGATGTGCTACCTACTGCACTAACAAGGCTCCAATGTTGCCCTTCTGGTTTCTGGTGTCTAGATAACCATGAAGGAACAGTCAGAAAACGATTATAACAGTAAAAACATATATATGTATAGTCAACATGAGCAATTGCCTGAAATCACTGTGAGCTGAGAGTAACACACTGCATTTTGTTGCAATATCCTTCTGTTGACTGGCGATTATGTCTCCTTATCAATGTTTCTGTGTGGTTTCCATGGCATGAGTAGGTGTGTTGTTCATACCTAATGGTGCCCATATAAACTCAAAATGCCCCGTGTGAGGATCGAACTCACGACCTTCAGATTATGAGACTGACGCGCTACCTACTGCGCTAACGAGGCTACATCTGCTTACCCTGCATGCTTGTACTTGTATGTCAGACCACAGAGTGACTGTGGGCTTTAGTACCAGGGGGTGGAGCATGTGCTTTTGCTGAGCTAGTCTACGTCCAGCCCCCTGCTCCCTCCCTCTCACAATCCTTCCCCGCACACACACACCGAGACACACCAGTTG
Source organism: Tenualosa thibaudeaui (assembly GCA_027481765.1). NCBI lineage: Eukaryota > Metazoa > Chordata > Actinopteri > Clupeiformes > Clupeidae > Tenualosa > Tenualosa thibaudeaui. Next base: position 5,483,501 of record JAIFZK010000001.1, on the reverse strand, counting down.
GGCCTCCGACAGCTGCAGATGGATGGCAGTCCGTCTGCCTCACGAACAACTCGCCACGGGGGTTGAGGGCGAGGGGGTTACATTAGCATGAGAAAGAGGCCGGCTGCCGTGGCGACAGGGCTGTTATTTAAAGCCTTTTCAGAGAGGCTGGGCAGGCCAAAGATCCCCTCCACCCCCGTGCACTCAACTCCCCATCCCCCCTTTTGTAAACCTCTATCAGCCGGCCCACACTCGCTCAGTCACTCACCCAATGCTTACCCACACAACACACACACACATGCACAGCCTTACAGACTTACTTGTTTGCCACACACTCACATCCACACAAATGCATATTCTGTTCTCTCTCACTCTGTCACACACACACACACACTCCAAAAACACACATCTTTAGAGGTATCCCAAAATATAAAGCGAATGTTGGCCTACTCAGTGTGAAGACACACATAGACACATTTAACAATTACAGGAGAAAGCCAGTGCAGATAGGCCATGTTAAATGCCATTAACACTCATGAAAAGACATCAATTCACAATGTTCTGCAATCAAAGGCTGCTTTGGTGATTTTCAGTAAGGACAGACTTGTATCTAGAAATCACATTTGATGATAAAGAAATGCACAGAGATGCAAAAATCTACTAGACCAAAGTCCAAGGCCTGTAGAAACTAGCAGCCTCACTGTTTACCTTTCTGAAGTACTTTCACCTTCTACAAAACTGTATTCAGTACTATGAGGACAGTTTCGTATATAAACAGAGTTCATTTTTATAAACAGGTTGTGTCAACATGCTCAGCTATTTATTGACACAACCTTGGTGTACCTCTACAGATATGGGATTTGCTCATCTCTGAGCGGTATTAGTCAAAGCTTTTTAAAACATTTAAAGTTTTTTATGCATCCCTTTTCCACACATCCATGCTCCTCTTGAATAATTCCATCTTGACTAGATAAAAGGGGCATTTGTGGCAACACATTAACCATGTTACTTATTGATAATTATCAATTAATAATAGTCTACTGGTTCATTTGTTAGAATATTGTATAAAGATAATTTTGTATCTGCTGTGATGTGTTTACAGATGGTGGTGGACATTTATCCAGGGGTCTTTTCTTATACTGTCACTAGTGGCATGTCTTGGCAATGGCCCAGAGTGGATACACTGGAAACATTTTAAGCACAGCCACCTACTCCTACCTCTCCACAACTACCCCTCCAACATAAACACACACACACACACACACACACACACACACACACACACACACACACACACATACACACACACTTTTGTACTCTTAGGAGCTTCATTTCAAACCCAAATGAAATGTCTGTATTTCCTCCAAACATTTCTTGCTGAAAACAGGTGTCATGCCACTGATTTAAAGTTGTTCTTTCCTACTTTCCTACTTACTTTTGAAGAAAAGCAAATTTGCCAGCAAACCCGACAGACAGATTGTATCTTGTGATGTCTGAAGTGTATTCCTAGCAGCAGACATCAAAAAAGTGAATCATTTAATGAGTTTTAACAAATCTAATTATCTCTACTATGATAATGTGCTCATGACTCAGATAGCTCGACACACACACACACACAAAAATGCTTTTAATATCGTTAAATTTAATGACATGCAAAAATCTGATTCACATGAAGGCTTTCTAGGAAAGTTTGAGGTCAAGCCCTTGGCTCAACTCATGAAATGACTCTCTGCATCTCTTCTATGACAACCTCTTTTTCTTCTGTAGTCGCTTTTTCATATAACACATGAGACACATTGTCTCTTTACGCTAACTGGCATATGCACACATGCATTAAAATGCTGTATATACTGACAGACTTTGAATTGTCAATCATCCCTCATTTGGTCTTTCATATCCTTAAAAATGACAACAGCAAAACTTGGTGTGTCAACATCATTTGGAATCTTTTCATGTCCCTGGTGCCTGTCAGAACAACAGTTCAAGCCCACTTTATTTTCAGTCTGTCTTTACATAGGTGTCATGTAAAGACAGAGAAGACAGAAAAGACATAGGTGCATAGTAGTTTTGTATAGTAATTTTGTATAGGACTTATTTATACTTCTAGTAGTTTTGTATAGAACATATTTGTACTTTGCGCTGTGTGCACTTTTAAGGAGTTGCTTTAAATCTCATTATACTGTGTACAATGACAAAAAAGGCTTTCTATTCTATTCTAGTCTATTCTATTCTGTCCTGTCAACACACTCAGATCGAGAGAGAACATGTCAGTGCTGGGTTTTCCCCTTAGACTGGAAGCATGCCAGAAACATGATAGACTGCCAAAGCAAGGAAAGCGAGTCAGATGAGCGTCCTCCTGAAGGCCAAGAAAGTCAGGCCAAGATCAAAATGATGGTCACAAGCACAGGCTCAACACAACAGGTCTTCACCAATGTCAACACGTCAGGTGGTTGAGCTTTGAAGGACCTCCAGTCCATGTCTGTGGTATGTACCAGAGGCTGATAACTACAATGGAGATGTTCTGGAGCCAATGTAGCCCAGTTCTCAATCACCAAAACCTTGGAACCCATCATAACCACTTCCCCTGTGTGAGGCAGGCTTTATAATATGAGACACAACCAATGATGGTGCCTGTTTTGCTGGTTAAACCATATAGACGTGCATTTTACCTCAAACTGAGTAAACGTTAGCATGTATGACCATTCTACACAGAAAGATATGTTAGCTACACTTTTGAAAAGATGATAAGAGTTTAATGCTCCAGTTTAACTTAAAACGTAATGTCTCCATCAGTGTCTAGAGGTGAAAAGTGAATGAGTCAATTCCAGACCCAAACTCAGTCTTGACTGAGTTGCATTTTGAGACAAGAACTCACCATTGCTGGTCCTGGACTTTAAAAACTCATCGTAGTCATCTTCTTGATTATTACACATACAACAAGTTGAGTTATTACATTATAACATGACACAGCATGCTGACAGACCTTGACCAGATGCCATGACAGGACTTAGTAAGATGTCTTGACAGGGTGTGCGTTGTTTGTGGTGAATCTTTAAGCATGAGTTCTTCAACTCCACAGTCAGTACTTTACGCAACTTAATTGGGCGCATAGTGAGATGACTCAGGCTTTTCAGGGGGAAGCAGACATAAGGGGGATTGCAAAATTTCAGGAGTTTGGCCTGAAGAGGTTTTGGCGTGAAGAGTCATAATTTCAGACTCATAGTTCTTGCATAACGGACTGATTTAGCTAACGCCATGCAAGTGGTACAGATTTGAAGTGGGTGAAACATCTTGTGGGTATGCTTGAAGTATGACACAGAAAGGTCTGTGTGTGCCTAGTAAATTGTGGGAAAGACAGTGGGGGATTGAATATGTGTCAGAGAAAGAAGGAGAGAGAAAGACAGGCAGAGAGTGAGAAACAAAATGGAGAGACAGAAAGATGGGAGGAAGAAAGAGAAAAGAGAGAGAGAGAAGAAGAAATGGGAGGGAGAGATGGAGTTTGCAGTACCCTAGGGTGTGAGCTCTGATTGCATCACAGAAATCTGATGCATTGAAAGCAACTTGTTATCAGGGTGCAAGAAAGATTGGTCCCTGAAAACATCAGCCAGGGTCCAAATCAGAAAACATACCAACAGCAGGGGGACTACAGAGAGAGACAGACAGAGAGGGAGAGAGCAGAAGAGAGATAGAGCAGAAGAGAGAGAAAGAGAGAGAGGTAGAGATGATAAAGAGAGGAGTGAGGAGGAAGATCGACAGAAAGGGCGAGTGCAAAAGTGATCGAAAGAGTGAGTGAGTGAAAAAGAGAAGGAGAAGGACAGTTTCAGACAATGAGTGATGGAAGCGGCAAGGGAAAAAGGGGCACATGAATGAAGAGAAGGAGAGAGAGAGTGAGAGCAGGGGCTTAGAGAAGAGAGAGAGAGGGAGGGGAGAGAGAAAAAAGGAGAGACGTCTGGCATGACACAGGCGATGGGGTAACGGGTGGAGGAGAGAAGGAGGCTTCCTTTGGTTAGAGAGTGACACGTGAGTGATGGATGGAGGATAGATGGATGGATGGCGCTTTCGCCGCCCACTCATTCTCACTTTTATTCTTCCCTTCTCTCTCAACTCTCTCATTCCCTGCCCCATCCCCCTCTCTCTCAGGTTCACTTACCCCCTCCTCTTATCTTTCTCTCTCTCTCTCTCTCTCCAACCTCCCTCTCTATCGTCTTTCCAAATAAAAAGAACAGAAGCAAACAGAGCCCAACCGACTAGTCTAAGGACTACTAGTTGCTCCTGAATAAAAAAAAAAAATAATCTTAACATTTTACTGTATTTGCAGACTTCCAGATTTCTTGCAAACGATAACAACAGCATATTCACATGATATACTTTACACCCATTCCAATGGAAATGAGTTCTTGTAATTATGATCAACCCATATGACTATTCATTATTCACTTACATTCACTCCACAGACCTGAATGCTTAGCCTTTATGGGACAAAGAAATAATAAGATTATTACATGAGTATGACAAGTAAAAATACCTCTGTATGTTGTGAATAATAATATTAATCTCTATTAGGTATGAATATCCTAATCCGATATCTCTATAATTGTGTGTGTGTGTGTGTGTATATGTGTGTGTGTGTGTGTGTACACGCGTGTGATCGAGAGATCGAGACAGAGACTGTGCATGTAAATGTGTGTGTGTCTGGTCTGGGACACAGGCCTACTCACCGCTTCCTGTGTGGAGTCATCAGAAATAGCTGGCTGTAATTTGCCAACTCTGGTGCCACTTTGCATCATGACTGTTTCGGTGGCTTCTCTTCCATTAGCATATTTTAATTAACACCACAGAATGAAGAACTGACGCAAGTGATTGAGTCACGGATGGGTGTTTGTGTGTGTGTGTGTGTCTGTTGTGTTTAGGTGGAAATGAGTGTGCGTGTGTGTGTGCATGCGTGTGTGTGTGTGCTCTTTCTCCTGTTGGTTGCAAATGTCTGCATAGTGTACAGTAATACAACGCTGAGTGAGAGATTTTATAACTGTGTGTGTGTGTGTGTGTTTCTATATATTATATAAACACTGGTGCCCAATCAATTGAATGGCACTGAAATGGCATTGTGTTCAACCAGTGAACCCTGATATGAAGTTGAATCTGTTTATACAACGATGCAAAAACACAATGGCTTACACCCCCCACTAGATTTGTTACATTATATTGTTACATTATAAAAATAACACACAAAAAAGGTTTTGCTGTGTTTTTTGTTGATTTGTTTTGTCAGTCCTTATTTGTTTGCTTGGAATTCCATTTCTATTTTTGAAGCATAGTTTTGCTTCTGAGCCGAGATGCTTGAATCCATATCCAAAGACTAATACACAAAACAAACCATCGGTATTAAAAGCCCAACAACAGCTCCATATAATCAGTCCCGATGATCTCTATTGTATGACTGGAGTTTTATAACTGGAATTAGAGAAATTGAGCATGTCTGCAGAGGTCACGTAGGATTAGTGATGGATATGAACAACAACAGAAATGCTGAGGTTGGGGGAAATGAGGTCATGCTTCTAAAGCCGCAGCAACATCTCACAATGCTTCTGGTGGTCGACACAAATTAGCTTTGTAATTAACAGGCACACTTTAGTGAGACCTGTCAAATATGCTGTTATCAGTTGTTTTTCTTTCACATGCACGCCCACACACACAACACACACACTCACACACTCACACACATACGCACACACACACGCACGCACACACACACACACACACACACTTTTATGTGCATGCAGAAATAACCAGGCAGTGTCATTCAGTGATAATTACTCTATTGCAAGGATGTCAGCTGTATAGATAGCTACTTAGGCACATTCTCATAAACATAATCAAAGCTAAGTAATAATTCATGGCCTGTTTTTTTCTGTTAAAGATAGCTAATCTAAATGAAATTCATTAAGGTGTCTGTGGTGCGTTAAAGCTTGACAGTGATGCTGTGAGATGCAGTGATTATTGTCTGATGAAAAGCTCAACAGGCTGGCACCTAGCCAGCCCAGTGTATTTTCTAGGGCTGAGACCCATAAGGTCTTAGTGACATTTCACCAACTTTACAGGAGAGCCATGAAAGAAATGACCTGGAATGGAACTAGACCTCATGGACTGATTTCTGTGTTTATCAGTGACATTAATAAACATTATGCTTCATTTAAAAGATAAAAAAATAATATAAAAATAAATAAAAGTAATAAAAAAACACAAACTTTTCTTTCCATTATGAAAACAAAACATGGCCGCATCCCTGCACTATGTTGGAAAAGCGTTACATTCATGAATTAAAAGTAATTATAAATATTGGCACATCTGTCTATCCTTAATTGTATGTGTAAGTGTCATGTGAAACCTCCCTTTCTCTTACCCTGGAACTGATTTATGCTCTTCTGACACCAGTTGGTTCAATGTATTTTCCAAGTCAGTTGATTTTTCATTAATAACAATAAAAATGATTAAGAATTCATTCATATCATTTTGCCAGTAGAAAGAGCTGATAAAGTGCTTTCATTTGATTATAAATCTCAGGCCCCCAAGTGTGCTTATAAGTCCATCTCAATGCATCAAAGTACATGCAGTAACATTATGGCAGGATGCATATCCCACTACACTTCTTTACATAAAATGTATGGTACAGAAATGGCCTGCAGTATTACATAGGCAGCCCTGTGACACAAAATTTGTACTTTTTTCCTTCTTGGTGGGTGAGTGAAACAGAGACTTCATGTCAGAGGTGTACAAGTACACAGAGAGCCTTTGTCAATGTTTAACCAGTTGAAATTCTCCAATTAAGTAAAACGTCCCCAAAGAGAAAGGGAGAGAGACTTTAAGAAGCTAGGCCCTCTTCTCTGCTTGTAACACTGAAATATTTTAAGTCACTGTTTGCGGCACATTACCTGATTCCAGATCAGTGAAACAAGTAAACTCGTCGTGTGGTGATCGCTGATAATCTGTATCTGGTATAGAAAATTACATGCAGCATTCTCCAAAGATCAGCTAGCAATCATGAAATAAGTAATAACGAAAAAGCAGTTGACCTCAACTCACTCCATTTCCTGAGAAGATAACATTTCGAAATGTTATTATTCTGGTAATGAAGTCATTGTTTTATTTATGATGATACTATGACCCATGAAGATAATGTGTTTTTTCGCCGTGTTTTGAGATGCAATTAGAGAATGCAGCATACCTATGCAAAACACAAAAGATGAATGATGGCGGGTTTTGTCCCTAAATGCATGAAGCATCATGATGGCAGTTTCAGATTAAAAAGGAAGCAAATATCGGGCTGTGTGTGTGTGTTGCTACTGTTGTCCAAATGGCTATTATGAGCTTGGGCAGGTGTTCTAATGTCTCTCTCTCTGTGTGTGTGTGTGTGTGTGTGTGTGTGAGCGCGTGCATATGTGTGTGTCCTCCCTTGGGTTTGCACCACAATGGCATCAATCACTGGCCTGGCACTGAGCCAAACTCTGATTAGCGCAGCATGGCAGAAGAGGGGAGCTCTGGTGCACACACACCTAATTATTTCTCTCTCACACACACATATGCACAAACACACACATACACACACAGGCACTAACATACATCCCATAAATACAAACTCACCCTTTATCCGAACATACTGTACATATACTGACAAACATACAAAACTCCTCAAACTCTATCTAACACACACACACACACACACACATACATAGGAGACAAGCATGATCCAGTATGCATTTTTTTTCACAGCGGTATCATGGTTTATCATGGTGTGTAGTAAGGACAGAGGAAGAATTCAGTGCGAGTAAGGCTTCCTACTCTGCTCCAGCTAGAGGGACAAGTCCAGTCCTGTTTCCATCTGGCCTCCTTAGGGTATGGTGTGTGTGTGTAGCATAGAGCTTAATGCTGCCCTCTCAGCATCTGCCCCTTCATCATCAGTACTTGTCACTGGAATGATACAAGAACACGTAATGAACATGGAATAAAGTAACAAGCATCACGTAACAAAGGTGCAACATTCTCATGTTCGTCTCTGAGAGAGGACACACGTGGTGATGTAGCAATGATTCATACATGGCTCACTCTTCTCAGAGTCTGAAGGGGAGTCTTACTCACCTGACAAGAATTGTCTCTGAAGAACTAAGTTGCCTAGGATTTCAACACTTAAAGTTTTTCTACAAAATACCTTGAGGCCTCATGTTCCCATCATGGAGCAAGGCTACTAAAAAGCTTTATGTCATCCTTGATCTTTCACTGAATAACAGGTGAATGGTCTTCAAATGCACCTGAGAAGCACAGCAGGACCCCCACTGTGTGTTTGTGTGTGCATGCGTGTGTGCGTGCGCGTGTGTGTGTGTGTGTGTGTGTGTGTACATGCCCTTGAGAGATAGAGAAGACAGTACTGTACAGCATCACTTCAGAGGTGGAGAGAAACCTGTGTGTGTGTATGTGTGTGTGTGTGTGTGTCAAATGAGCCACTTAACCACCGCGCTAACTACACCCACCCATTAGGCCCAGGCCAGTCAGCCCATCTCCTCGCACCTGCAAGGTCCCAATTTAATGGCCTATTTTTATTAAAGTGCTTTGAATAAGAGCCACTAATGAGCTGTGTCACTTGAAATGACACTAACAAAAAATCTAAGAAAATTTCATAAATTCGGTGACACACAAATTATATGGCAGGAATGGACAATAACTGTGTAGATGATCCCCCCCCCAAATGTCACCAGTCATTAGTGATACATTTGCTTATTTGTGTTTATTTTTAATGTTTTTATGGATGAAAAATCTTCTGTCAGTCATTGTTATTGCCCTGTCATTGGATGGATGTGGGTATCGGTGGAGTAATTATGATGTAAATAAATAGTATTCTCAGTTAAAAATCACAGTCTATCTCTCAGCAAGTATAATCTCTGTTAAATACTGCCTTGAGAACTTTCTACTTTGTGTAGAGTATAGAGTGTATTCACTGCAATAACCACAGAGCCGCCAAAAACACAATATGTTCAACAGATTTGGGAGCTAAACCTCAGATAGATAGGAGGATACACAGAATATGGGACTCATGTGAACCCCCAGTTTCCATATGTCCTTAAGCCACAGTGAAGCCTTGTGAGCCCAGCTGGATAAAAGCCTCTGATTGTCACACTGCTGTAGGCCAGATGACCTGACCTCTGACACTTGGTCATGTGAGTCAATATGCTAGGTTTGCAGGTAGACCATACAAGTTTGCAGCATTCATTCCTCTTTGATATCCTACTCTCAAAGGCAGTGTGTGTGTGTGTGTGTGTGTGTGTGTGTGTGTGTGTGTGTGTGTGTGTGTGTTTGTGTGTGTCTATGTATCTGTGTGCATGTATGAGAACGAGAGAGCGTGTGGTGTGGTGTGTAAATGTGTTTGTGTGTGTGTGTGTGTGTGTGTGTGCATGTAAATCATGTAAATATGTTCTGCTTTGATCTCAGAAATGTGTGTGTGTGTGTGCATGTATGTATGTGTGTGTCTGTCTCTGTGAGAGACCTTCTCCTTCACTGCAGGAGATGGCCCCAAGGTAGCCATAGCAATGATTCATCAAAGCTCCACCCCTCACTGTGACAGCCCACCGCAGATGGTATCTGTCATCCAATCATGCGCAGACGGCATCCCTGAGGGGCCGCCCACATCAGGAATCATTTGAACACCACTGTTATTCTCTTAATGATTCATATCTAATTAGAGGTTAACAGCCAGGTCCACAACAACACAAACTACACAGTGCAGTTTACTAACCCCTTAAATAGATTCAAAAGGTAGAACGGTAATGACAAAAACATTATAGATAATCTACATGCAATATAGCTATGGATAGGACAAGCTACACCCATTGGAGAGATGAATGCCAAGTGCCTTAAACCAGTTTTAACACGCTTTCTGCCTTTTCTTTAGTTATTAATGACTTGTTTTGCATGTGATTTCCAGCAGAGACTGAGCCCAGTGGAGCTTGTGGTAAGGAGAATTATTTGTTTATTTGGCCATGATGTGTCTTCATTACCTCCATATGCAGAGATTGAGAGTGAGACCTGTCACACAACATTGGGGAGTAATCTCTCTGCCACCTGGTTCCTACACACACACACACACACACACACACACTCAGGCGTGAGCTGCATTGATGACTTGTGCTGTAGTATGAGCCTCCATACATCTATTGATTGTAGCCTAATCTGTCATCTACACACATTGCAAAATTAAACACACACACACACCTCTACCATCAAGTTCTGGTCTCATAAGACTCCCATGCACTCAATTTGGAAACTGGAATTTGGAAACAAAACATATGTACTAGCATTCATAATTGCATTAGTATAGTCAGCACTACCAAAACCACCATGTATGGAATGAGTTCTCAGGAATAAATCATGTTCTAGTGAATGACTTACAGTAAAATTTCCTTATTGTGTTGCTATATGCTATCCTCTTTGGTGTTAATGTAGAGCAGTCACTCTCTAACTAAGATTTGTTGTTCTGAAAATTACAGTAATAGCCCAAAACATCAATGCTGTTTTGTTACCAAATGAAAGTTTGAAATGCATTTGAATTACAAATACATTAAAATATATACAAATATAATTAAAATAGAACTAGACCCTATTCCTTTACAAAGTAATTTTTAACAATATATATGTTGCCCTGGTGATAAACTTTGGCATTGTTGTCATTAGTTTGCACTTTGCTCTTCAAGTCAAGTCATAGGAAATTATTAGTGAATGAACTCCACATGAAGTATTATGGGATGTAATGTAGCTGTAATTTTACTCTCTTTGAATTCAGCTGCCATGAGTCTGCCAGTCCACTCAAGTCCTAATGACTCGCACTGACAGCCTGACACCACAGTTCACCTCCTCTTCCTCACCTACAGCGACTATATAACTGTCCTCCGCGATTTCAACAAATAAATAATTTTTCCTCTGACCTTTTCAAAATGAACACGACTGGTATAAAATATCACTTATTCTGGCATTAATGAGGCCGTATAAAATGGAACTTCACCTTTTCATTTCCCTCTTTTTTACAGTCGACTATTAATGTGCTTCTGATTGAAACAGCTGTTCGCTGTGCCCTTCTCCTCAACCACAGAGGGCCCTCGTACATTCAAACCTATAAGAGTTTAAATTATTTCGCCATATGGGCCTCTTTATGAATTTGGAAATAAACACAAACCACACCCGTCATGAATAGGGAACTGCACTTGCAAGTTTATAAGGTGGTTTTATGGACATGACATTATAAAATTTAATGAGTTATGATGTATTTTATTCTAGTGTGGTGTGGCATCACCTCAAGCTCTCTTGCAATGCATTCTCAGAGGACACGTATTATTGTCAGAATTTGATAGGTTGCTGATATCCCCCCTATTAAAAAGCAAATAAATTTAATGTCTGTTTTGACATATGGCTTTATCATCATTTATATTAGAAGCATGCCATGCCACCAGTGAAAGGCACTGACTCCTATTAGACCTCCTCAAAGCCTGCTAAAAAAACTCCATACATGTGTACTTTCTGGATCTATTTACAGAGCTAATGACAAAGTAGCTTTCTTATGCCAAACAATTCAATGCTGCGATTCTTCTTATGTCCTTAATAATAATTCTGAATAATCAAACAATACATGTGTCTTTAAGGTGACACCTTGTCTTTCTGTGTGTTGCATGTTGTGCATGTAAAAGGTGTTGAATTGGATTGTATTTGGCTTGGTCTTCACAATAAAATCAGAATACCCAATAGTCATAATATTGAAATGGAAATTGAAAAAAAAAACAATTGATCTGTATTAGAATCTAATTTAGCTAAAGGCCTTGTGTTCATCTGCATACACTAACACACACATTGACACACCGACACAGTGACACACACACACACACACACACACAAACACATGCACATATTGGCTTTACAGATACTATGGAAGTTGCATATTGATGATGAGAGTGAGGTTATGCAACAATGATGGATGGCCGTGCGTTGGGACAGCCAGCGCTAGGGTGTAAGGGAGATTAATTGGGATTAATCACAGTGGATGTGTATGGGGCTGGGCCGGAGAGGACGCCTGTCTGCTTGATGCATGACCATCATGAAAGGCAGAGGATATCAGTCCAGCCTCAGGCCCTGGATGACATTAATATAAGCTTCACTGTGGCTGGACTTTCTTTCTTCCCCTCTCTCTCTCTCTTACACACACACACACACACACATGCTCACATATAGAAGCATCAACCCCATTTCGGTAGAATCAATGCAGGCCTTAGTAGAAGGATATCATCATTTCCCACCACACAAACATTAAAACACAAACACACACACACGCTATGGCACAGCCCTCGATTTGTATGTACCCAAAGAAGGAAAGGAAGAAATCATGACTTGGCCGCTGAAAGTGCAGTCTTTGTCATGGATGTCAGGGAGTGGGGCAGGTGGTGTCCAGCAGAAGGGGACACTGGCTTAGCTGACCATGTGTCACTAAGGGGATATGCTCTTGTGAGATATGTTTCATTTCATTCCAAATTGCCTTTCACTTCACCGTTAGATTCACGGTTCTCTGGTGAGGTTTCATTTTTAACAGATTCTGCTGATTTATTTCACAGCCCAATCTAGTTTTATCACTGTAAGTGATTTTAAAAACCCATCCATTCTTTAACCAATGAGTACACCCCCTCCTTGAAGTAAAACATGTTTTCAAAGCATTTTCCCCAAATAAATTCTTCCTTGAAACCTTAAATGATATTCTACCTCTCCTCTGTCAGCTTGGCTTTTGCACAGTAAAAGTAGGAATCCATCAAATATAGGCTATTGCAGGTGGACACCACATTCACTATTTTCTTCTAAAAAAATGCATGGAGAAAACGTTTTAAATAAAAAAGCGTAGGTGTGGACGCATGATCAAAACAACATGACATCATATTTAACAATTTTTTACAAACAATTTCAGGCAAAAATACAGGATGCTTAAGCATTAAGTGTTTACTTATTCCATAATTCCACCCTCAGCAACTTTTAGAAATATTTCATGTCTCATGTAATGTGATGTCTTGACAGCACATTATATGAGGGTTCCAAGTGGATGCGACGGTTCTCTCAGCCAGCCAGGGGAGGTTGCCTCAGAGGGGATGGTTCCCTCAGAGGAACTTGTGTGGGATGCAGGCCAGCTGGTGTTCCCTCAGTACTGTCACAGCCTCTCCCTCTCCTGCCTGCCTCACTGAGATGGACCAGGAGACAGGAATACAGATGAAGACAGTTCTGACAGCTTGCTGTGGCATGAGGAAGCCATACACTACCTCTATGACACCTTTGAATGCCTGCCTATGAGTTAGGAGGCAAGGGAGGGAAGAGAGAAGAGAGGAGAAAGAAAGGGAGAGAGAGGATAGGAAAAGAAATGAGAGACAGAGAAGAGAGGAGAAAAAAAGGTGAGGAGAAGAAAGGAGGGAGGAGAGGACAATAGAGGAGAAGAAAGGAGAGAGAGGAAAGCAGAGGAACAGCAGAGGGGAGATAGGGAGAGCAAAAAGTAAGAGAAAAGTATGAGAATAGAGGAGGGGAGAGGAGAGAAGAAGAGAGAGAAGTTGACTTTAGACTGTGTGTCAGGCATGGAGTGCTGAGATTTACACCACCACAGACCCAGAGGGAGAGATGGGACCAATGGAACAGATGGGTGACGTTCGGTGGCAAGCAGCACTCTCAGGTGGCTGTGCCTGCCATGCATAGACTACAAAAACACAGCTGAAGCCACTTCCCATGTCAAGAATCACTGTTCTCGAAAAACATGGGCCAACTATATACATGGGTCTCATGGGCCAACTATACAGACTCTTAATTTAAAAAACAACTTACAAACAATAAACAACGTATTTGTTTCTAGAATTCTAGAATTGTAATTCTAGAACTAGAATTATAGAAATGCATTTCAATAATGTGAACATTCTTAATGAGTCTGAGTTCTATATGCATCAGTTGAATTCTAAGAACAAACAGAACAACAGTTTGAAACCAGTAACAGTACAAACTGGTTTGTGTGTGACAACATTTACTGTCATCTCAGCTGAGCATAGTATGTTTCAACACCTCTGATCACCTCAAGATCTGTGAGCCGAACACTGATGTCAATGTAACAAGTGTGAAATCAAAATTCAGCCATGATTCAAATTCATGTTTCAGGGACAGACATCAGACATAACTTCCTGTGCTTGGTGGGTACATGATCTCCATCTGTTCCCATGTGACACACCGGCTATGGATGCAAATCAACATTGCTCAGCAGTGGCTGACGCGTGTGACACCTCTGGAGAGGTGGAGTAAGAGGAGGAGGAATGATTTAGTGAGGTTTGGAGAGAATGCAGGCCACTGAAGGAATCCCTGAGGTCAACAGGCAGGCTTAGATAGATAGATAGATAGATAGATAGATAGATAGATAGATAGATAGATAGATAGATAGTCAGCAGAAAAGAGACAGTTGAGCCAATACCCAACATAGGTCTGCAAGGATACTAAATATGTATGCTTTTGTCTTGTCCCCTATTTGTTAAAGAATTATTTCATTGCCCTGATAGAGTGGGGTAATGCAGGTGAATAGTACACAGACAACCTGGGTTCATGTCCCATGCCTTGTGCTCTTTTTTCTGCTGAATTGTGATTTTTTTTTTCCTCAATCAAACTAACATTGTATTTACGTTTAAAAAACTTACCCCTTCAGAGAACCAAATCTACCTTCATGGAATTTTCCAGGATCCAACAGATAGGCTAACCTTCCAAGAGCATTCCCAGAACCAAAACTTGTTACCTGGGACTGATCAAGGGATGCCTCTGGAAATTTTGGGCTTTAAAGTATATACAAAGTATATAAGCAATAGAGGCCTATTGCCTAAAACGTGCAATATAATTTTTAATAAAACTTTGGATAAAAGTGCCTGCAAAAAAACTAGTAAACATATACATACACTATCGACCAACCCAAATAATATAAAGTAAATATTTGTTAGTATGTTCTCTGAAGGTCACCTCAGTGCAGGTTGGATGCATTATTTTGACTATAGCAGTTAGGAGAGTGGCAAGGTTGTCTTCTTTTTGAGTATTCATCTGTTTTATCTTTTTTCCCCAGTTCCTACCAGGAAGTGGGTGCTTCTAAAGTTACACCCAGGTTGCTGTTTTGCAGACAAACCTACAGGAAACAGAAAGCAAGTAATCTTTTCTGATCCCCCAGCTCAGTCACACACATATACATCTTCACATATATATCTTCCTCAGGGCGTGTGCTACAGTTTCAAGTCGGAGACACACAGGCAGCATGGCCATGTTCAAGCAGGTCACACTCTTGCTGATATTCCACTTCTGTTGGGCTCAAACCAGCCAGGAGGGCATTCTTATGTTTGGAATTCTAGGTGAAGATGGCATGTTTCATTTTCCAGTGACATCTACAAGGAGTGAAAGACTTTTCTTCAACTGGGTCACAGAAGATGTCCCTCAGCTACTGTTGAATGTCTCAGGAAATTATGCAAGAGCACTGAAGACTGAGTATACTCTGAATGGACTCTTGCTAAATAATCTCTCCCTCTCAGATAGCGGAACATACAAGGTTGAAATCTGGAAAAGGGGGAAACGTAAAATTAGCCGTACCTTCCAATTGACCATTTGTCAAAAAAGGATGTATGCTTCCTATGCAGATTATGTTCAAGTGGACCTTTCTAAAAAAAAATTTTTGAATACTTTGAATACATTTTGAAAACCCTTGATCATGGCTCGTGGGACACAGTGGAGATCTACAGGATCATTTTCCTGGGGAATGATATACCGATTCCTTATCAGATCATTCCTGGTATCCCACAAAGCAGAATGAAAGTGGTGGACTCCACCATCCATTTCTTCAACATCATGCACATGTGGTAGTGATAGATAGTGATAATGGAGAGTATCCTGGATCCTCACAAGAAGAGATGGTCAATGCCTGGCACTAAAGGAAATAACTGTGAGAGTTATAGGGATCAAGAGAGGTTTAATCCCTTGGATTGTGGCCTCTGATGAATCTTCAGGTCCTCATGGCCTGTGCATTCAAGATGTATTTTTTAACAGGGATACTGCAACACTGCATTGTCTAGTTGACTCTGAATTCAGAGGAAGTGTGGACCCTCCATAATACTGTTAAGGAGATGTATATTGACAGAGAAAATTACTCCCTGGTTATTCCGTCTGTCTCAACAAACCATTCTGGGATCTATGAATGTAAAGCTGGGCCCATCTTGCATTCTTTCCATCAGCCTTTTGTCTGTGCAGTGCTGGAGCCAATATTTGTGACGTTCTTACTGAATGACAGTGCCACTCTTGCCATCCATGAAACCCACGTGCCAGCAACGCAGTGGTTCAACCAGAGAGAAACTGAGCCAGAGCATAAAATCTCAGAAACCTCTGAGAAGCTGAGAAGAAGATTAGACATGACTGACCGGAAGTACTCTCTCACCATCTCTAATCTCTCATCAGAGGACAGTGGTGTGTAGGAGGATTCTGACTCGAGCCGGACTTATTCCTTAATTTTATGGACTTGTGACATGACTTGGACTTGCTTACTGATGACTCAGACTTGAACTCAAAATCACTGTTTGCTGAGCATTTTGGTAGATTCTTACCATACTATCGTTTAAGTCAAGAGGCTTCGTTTAAAGTTCTTCTCTACTAAAAAAATGTTTTAAAAAATCAAGTCTACTACTATAAAAATATAATAGTTTCTGACAAAATATCATACCCATCTTATTGGAATTATGAAACCTTACTGCCTTACTGCCAATGTTAAAATATGTTGTTTTAACACCAGAGAAATTCATTCAGCGATGCAAAAATAATAGCCTATCATAGCCTACTTAACACATTTTACAAACCAAATATGAAGGTTCAGGAACTTAATTGGCTAAAATCTTAAAATGACAGCCAAAATGTTGTTTTATTGTATGCTATGGATCCCACATCTTCACATTATTAACAATCAGTGAGTTTTTTTAATATAATGTGTAGGCCTATGTGTGATAGTGGGTTGTAGACTCAGCTTGGACTAGACGGGTCAATAGTAGACTCCAATTGGACTCTGACTTTTTTTGTGACTCGAACTTGACTTGGAATCAGACACTGGGGACTCGAGACTGGACTCGGGCTCAAGGTTTAGTGACTTGCTACTGCTACTGCTACTGCTACTGCAATAGCTACTGCTATTGATGATGGTGAGGCTGCTTCTGCTGTTGCTGCTGATATTGCTGTCACTATTCCATGCCCTCTATTGTTCACTAGGTAATAGGATTACTTTTATTTTTTTATTTTGGTTTAGTTTTTGATTGTGGTTGTGGTGTGTGCTGTGTTAACAGTAACACTTTATTTAAAGGTGTCTACATATGAATGACATGAGCCTGTCATTAGCATGAAATGACATGTATGATGAACCTTAATGATACTTTTCTAATGTTTATGATTGTCATTAAGTGTCATTAATTTTTTTGCACGTGTTACATCTAATGTCATCTTAATGACAGGCTCATTATGTAGACACCTAGGGTGTTCAAATAAAATCGATTTAACAATATATTCAAATAACATTTACAGACATTTACAGACACAAATGGTGATTTTAGTGATTTTTATTTTTAAGAGCACAATTATATGTGAATATAGTTTAAGGGGGATTTTAAAGTACTATGCCAATATACCATGTTAGGGTGTGCCTTAACCAGTTTTTTATACTCTCAGAAAAAAAATCCTAAATTCTAGAGACTGTATTAGAGTGGGTATAGACACATTGAATATACACACATCCATACTCCACAGCTGGTAGAAACTAAGAAACAAATGTATGAATATTTAGGAGAGACATACAAAAATCTAATAGAAATGTATGTCAGTTATGTAAATTACATTTAAGATGTGTTTGTCCAAGTTTGTCTCATGCAAATATTCAAACCAGATGCAAGTACCACAAACACATGACTGATAAGTGGGACACATACAAAACTTAAAATAAATAAAAATAAAAATTGACATTATAATTACAGATATGAAGATGTCCTATATTATATTATATTATATTATATTATATTATATTATATTATATTATATTATATTATATTATATTATATTATATTATATTATATTATATATAAAAGCTATGGCATTATATTACAATGTTGTTGTATTGTATTGTATGGCGAGGAAGAGCGCAAGGACATCAGTACTGAATCATGCTGCTTTCACTGAGCTCCCTATGATGCTGAGAGAGGCAAAGGAAGTTGGTCACATCATCAGTGCACCCAGGGCTTGCATGACATGGAGCGTGTGTGTGTGTTAGTCACACCAACCTTTGAGTTGATGACTGTATCATGTATCACAGATAATGACACAGAGCTTGAAGGCTACGTAAGCACTTTAGAGGGGTGTTAGATTCTCTCGCAGAGATGACGGCATTGATAGTACATTCAAATTAATTTAAATGCATTACCTTACATTTTTGCGACATCAGCACTTTTTAACTGTGTGCAACACTGATTCTCCACTATTTAGCTAGACTGTAAGAAGGAAAGAAGGCTGAAGCAAGATTTCTCCCTTAAGTGCGGATGTCACTCTCTCTCAGGCTACTTCACTGCAGTCACGTGATCAGATGACTTCAGTTCCTGCCATCCTGACTCAGAAGTGATAAGCTCAGCTCTGTACTCCTGTACTATTCCTTTTTTATAGACAATTGTATAGGAAAGTAATGGTAATAATCTGGATTTAACATTAGTATTATGCTAGTGTAGTTGACATTTCACTTGACACAACGCATCAAACATTGAAGAGGAGAGTAAATCTCCCTCATTCTGTAGTATCACAACTGATATGGACCTCTCCCTCTCTCTGCAGGTGTATAACAGATACCTCAGCATCATTTGTTATTTATAAACCAGACTCTCATGTGTCCCCTCCATTATGCTCTGGCACTGTCTAGCACTGACACTGCTCTAGCACTGTCTGCATTTCCCACACACTGCACAATGCTTAATTAGATGCATGATGGTTTTGGCTGAGCCATGGTGGCTTTCATGTTCCTCGGTTCCTCCCCATTCCTGCTCAGCTTCCCCTCAGTGGTGAGTGGAGCTGTGGAGAGGATGATGTCACCCATATAAATGGCCGACGCTGGTGGTGAGTGCATTCTAAGTGGTGTTGGTGCTCACTTTGCCAGAGAGAGAGAAGATGCTGGATGGCAAGTGGTCTAGAAAGGGAGATGCCAACTCATGATGACGATGCTCGTTACGGTGATGGTGAGTGAATGGATGAGTGTTTGTCACTCACACAGTGATATCATGATAAAAGTGGGCAACAGTGAACACCTATTCTGGTACAGGATGGCATCATCGTGGGCAAACTAAACCAACATGACCTCACCGGATATAGGAAGTCAGCATGGGTTGTCAGTAACCATTACAACCCTGGAGTGTGGAGGCAGGAAAGTGGAATGATTATTCCCATAAACTACTGATATTTCTGTCTAAATGTTTCTGGGAATAATGGGATTCTGGTGAATGTGGAATGATTCTTCAGATATTCCTGTCCAAATGTTCTGTGGATTGTTCTGAGCTTGTACTGAAATGGCAGTGTATGCTGTTTGTTGATTTCTGCTAAACAGATGGTGGTGTACTGATGGTGTACTGACTGCACTCTCACTGCTGTTCTCTGTGTGAGTGGGGTACATGGTGATAGTGGGAACGATGTGTGGTAATATATGTGTGTGTGTATGTGTGTGTGTGTGTGTGTGTGTGTGTGTGTGTGTGTGTGTGAATATATATAGACACAGCACTGTCACCCTATGGTTTTCATGTGCCAGGGGAGTCTCCGTTCCCAGCATCGCTGCTACTGCCTCTGCACTTCCTCCTCTGCACCTGCAGACACGCAGACCCCATTTTCACCTCCCCTACCTTGGGACACAGTCACCGCGGGTGTTGCTGCATCAGCCTGAGGAGGTCAGCTAAGACTGCAGGCATGAGTCCGAAGGGAAGAAATTACCCATCATCCTCCTCTGGACACTTCCCCGTGGGCCACTGTTTTTCTGCGTCATCAGTAGAATGATGTCTGAGTCAGGTTTGTGGCCTGATAATAGAGAATGCTGTGCAATGCAACTTCTACTATTGATTTATTTATTTGTTTGTGGTTTATTTTACATGGACAGTGCACATTAATAAACATAAAATATAAATGTGCTGGAATTAGCCAGAATTAGCCAAAATGACTATATCTGTTGTCCATGAACCGGTGTTAAAAGGTCAGATGCATATTAAAAGTGACAACATACTATACAGCTGGTTTGCTGTCAGACCTCAGAATAAGGCACGTCCTCATCATGGTGTGAACAGT
Organism: Tenualosa thibaudeaui; assembly: GCA_027481765.1. Lineage (NCBI taxonomy): Eukaryota > Metazoa > Chordata > Actinopteri > Clupeiformes > Clupeidae > Tenualosa > Tenualosa thibaudeaui. The sequence goes on along the minus strand of JAIFZK010000001.1, from coordinate 5,463,122 downwards.
GAGTCAATTTTTCCAAAGGCATTGATGGTTTCATTTTCTACAGCTCACCAAATCATAAAATGAGAAAGAAAAAGGAGTTCTGATATCTTAAAGAAAACAAATCTACAGCTCCCAGGAATTATTGAATATCTGAATATGACATTGCAGTGCAGTGATGAGCACATAGATGAGGTGTGTGAAGGTGTTTTAGAAACACTTTCTATGAACCCAGTATTCATAAGGCATTATAAACACATTCATTAAGGACTTTAATCCATCTATAAGGCCTTCTAACTAATGTCATTAGTATTCGTGACTGTTTATATTGTACTTTGAGACACTTCAAGGTTTATGATAACACTTACATACCTTGAGAATGTATTCAACAGTTATGAATACCAATGTCATTAGTTATAAGGCTTTATGGATGCATTATAACCCTTTACAAATGTGTTTATAATGCTTTATGAATACTGGGTTACCAGTGTGTTCCTATGAGTATGAGGAATTTGGCTATGAGTCCAGAAAACATTTCACTACTACTTTAGTGCATTTAAAGTGTTGCAACAAAACACTACTAACCCCAGTTGTTTTACTAAAAACGCTTCCTTGAATTTCACTTAAATCCCATGAGTGAAACATGTCCAAATAAAAGTTGACCTCACTGTGCATGATGAAATAATGTTTTGAATCCCACTGATTCATACTTAATTTTTGAGGTTGAAAGAAAGTGCAGTATACCCTGTCACAGGAGTCATTTGCCGGTATGGAAAGTGATCGAAAAGTGGGTCACCTTAAAGTGTAGCAGCACAAGTCATTTATGTTCATTGAAGCAAGGAATCTGTAGCATCTCTCTCTCTCCCTCTCTCTCTCTCTCTCTCTCTCTTACTCTGCTGCTAGATTCTCCTCCTCTGCGTATTTAAATAACACAGCGATAGACACACAGACATTCCCACTAGGCCTGGAAGCGCAGACAGCTGTAACCCACATCCACCCTGTAACCCAAACAGCAGCTCCAAGGCCAGCCAGTAAGATTGGCTTACTTATCATTACTCTTGTCTACCGTCAACCCACCCACATGAGAACAAATGAGAGGAGGGAAGAGTATATGTCAGGCCCAGAACATCCCGGAGAACGGACAGCTCCAGAATGGATCAGGGCCAAACCAACCACATCCGCACCAGACCCGAGCCAGACGCGTTCTACATCTGTTCAGGACTCTGCTTGTATGTCTAAGAACCCGAGGCTCTCGTCTGAAGCACTCCACTGAGGATTGTGTAATGCTAGCACACTGCAATGCATGTTAATCATAATGGAACTGCATAATGTTTGTGATACATCAACTGTGCATATGTCTTCTCTGAAAGTAACATATATGTATATATTTATAATATAATATAACAGGCCAGTCCAGACAAAAGCCTTCCCATATACAGGTGCAGCACTTAATCAAAACCATATTTATGTAAGCCTCTGAAATGCTCTCCAGAGGGGCTTGTGTAACGGTTGTCAGGTCTATTTTATAACACATCCTTAGTTTTATAACATTTCTGATAAACATCCTGTTCACTGACTGAAATGGTTGCATTTGACTCTCACAAGTAGCGAGTTATGTTTTATTTAATAGTGGTTTCTTCATCTCCTGGGGAAGGGATATGTATAGCCAGTATAACTGAACTCACAGTTTGTTGATGAAGATGATGTGAAGGAAGGCCAACTGGCCTCCTGCACCAATATGTGAACCTTGGAAAGAAACCTCATCCACTTTTATCCTAGTGTCACAATCATATAATTGGCAACATGTTTACAGTGGGATGGGGTGATTGATTATTGTCTCCATGAGTTTGCTGAGTTTTTTAAGCATGTCAGTGACTCTGCGCGAGCCAGATCTGAATTGGAGCCTTCCGGAACATTCTGTGTTCCTGGAGAGTGCCCTCTACTGTCTGACATACCACCCCTCCCTTAATGGCTCTTTTTGTCTGTCTCTCCTGTCTCACCTCTCCATACTATACCACATTTTAGAAATGGACAAGCAGTTTTTTTTGTCAATATTCCCCAATATCCTTTCCTCTCAACAAAAGAGGATGAGAAGGAACTGTGTATTTCAGTGAGAAGGAAGAGAGGGTGACAATTGAAGAAGGGATAAAAGAAAGAGTATGAGGAAAAAAAGGTAATAAGGGATGAAGAGGTGTAGGCAAGTGTGAAAGAGGCAGACAAAAGGATATTGAGAGAGAGAGAGAGAGAGAGAAAGAGAGAGAGAGAATAGAGGATTCATGTATTTTAATAGGCCTCATACAGAGACACACATCCCTAAGCCTGTAGACTTGACCTGACAGCTTGCCCTGATAGATAGTTGCTTTAAACAACCGCCCTAGGCCACTAAGACCCTCTCAGGATGGAAGGGATGCAAAATAAAAGGGAGGGAGGAGTGGAGAAGAGCGTGATCTAGATTAGGTTTTCAGGTCAAGATTAATGTCAGGACCCTGCCATCTTCATCCCCACCCTCTATGATGGCTGCCTGGTTGTAGTGGTCAATACAAAGAAATTGGTATTGACTTGCTGTAAGGTCTCACATGCTCACAAAACAATGTCCTGTTTTGTGTTTTTTTTTCCTTTAGGTCAGTTCCGCAAAGGTCAAATGTCACCTGGGGTCCTTCTGACCTGCAGCAGCACTGGCAAACCCCTTACCTGACCTGCAACCTTCCCGGCCAGCAGGTTTTTTGAAAGAATCTTTGGAGACTCAGACTCTTTTAAAGAATCTTAACTCTGTACTTAACTCTTAATGTTGCAGTCTGTGGTTTTAACACACACAGACACACACATACACACACACACAAACATTCACACACACAGATACACACACACACACACACACACACACACACACACACATGGGTTTGTACACAGTCCTGACTCTCTAAATAAAAAAAACTAAATAAAGTGTAAACATAATGTGAACATCCATGTACTTTGGGTTTGTATAAATGTCTGTTATATTTGAATGGTGTATGTGTGAGTATACAATGTGTAGTTGAGCTGATGTTGGTATCTCTGTGAGTGTCACTGAATGTCAAAGGCAGTCAGTGGATTCTATAGCGATTGCTGATGTCACAATGTTGTTTTCTTGTGGGTCTGCCAGCAAATAAAGAGATCCAAAGCTAGGACAAAAGAACACTGAAAGATCTACCCACAAGACTTGCCTGTCACACAACTCCTTTCATCTCTTTTTTCAAATTTAACAAATATATGGAAGTTAGCTGGAGTCTTGTGCTGTGTTCTGTTCTTGTGCCGTAACCTGAGTTGACTTTGCTTAACTTCTCTTATCTCTACCCTGATTTAGAAAACTTCACTGAGCGTGCTCACACTGCATGTACTTCACACAGAGGAGGGCTGGTCGTCTGCAAGCATCTTCACTGAGGGGAGCCATCAGATCAAACACTTAACACACCCATTTCTTTGGGGGAAGTACACACACATACACACACATATGCACTGATACACAAGCACATAAAGAGAGACACACACACCCACTGTAACAGCAAAGGGGGGTCCTACCTTTGCATGGAGGTCTGGACATCACATTGACAATCCATCATACACATACACACACACACACACATATACACACACACATATATACAGAGGTCCACACAAACACGTTCACACACAAACACAAACATCCACATATGTATGTACATATAAATACAGATGTGTGCTCACATATACATGTACTGTATCCTCTCTCTCACACACACACACACACAGACACTCAGTGGCAGCACTTCAAACGCCGGGCCGCCACAGGAGGCGTACGGCACCCGAATCCATTTTTAATTACCCCGAGCGGACCCCCCTGCTGGGGCACGGGGTTTCGGCAGAGTTCAGCCTGCGCCACACTTTGATGTAACGATCGCTAGAAGATCAACCACCACCACCACCACATACCCGCCAACCCCCCCCCCCCCCCCACCCCACCCACCATCCCCAATCTCATCCCATTGCAGCACCCCACACACACAGCCGTCATACAGACAACACACACACAGACACACACACAGATGTCAAATACTTTCATAACTCAATCTGACTGCTGCTCTCTATGCTGTGTGTGCCAGGAGGCAAGGGAAGCCCTGCTTATTCACATGAAAGGGAATATCAGTGCCAAGACAGCACAGTTAAGGGGAGCCATCACTCATTACACGGGAGCCAGTGACCTCCATCTCCTCCCATATGTTTACTTGGAGCAAAAAAGCACTGCATCTGGACATTGAAAAAGTAGTTTATGGATGTGTGTCAAGTCATTACCTCCCTGTGATTCTCCAACGGTGTCATCATAGGTATACAGTATTTTGTTATCGCCGAACTTGAATGAAACAGACAGTCCTCAGATCTGTGTTAGGTGTGAGAGAGAGATAATTGTTTCCAGTAGGAAATCAGTAGGATTTCTGTTGATACTTTTAGAAACTGTGTGTGTGTGTGTGTGTGTGTGTGTGTGTATGTTTGTGTGTGTGTGTGTTCTGCATAAAACATAGTGTGTGTGTGTGTGTGTGTATGTATGTGTGTGGGTGTGTGTGTGTGTGTGTGTTGGGGTCGTATATTTCAGCAGAGTTGGCTGGAGGCTGGATCCAGGCTGCCTGAGATTGAAAACAGACTTCTGTTCTTTTTGTGTCCTGTTTGTCCTCGCCCACGTGACAACATTTTAGTTCTGATTCTACTGTAAAGTCACAGAGAACTTCCAGGATTGGAAATTTTCTAATCCTAACCAAATGTGAGTAATCTGTAGCCACATCATTTCACTTTGTGCAAAGCATTTGAAATCTATCCATTGACACAAGTTTGCTCCACAGTGGGCAGATACTTTCTGCTTCAACCAATCAAATCTGTTTGGTCATGACGTAACTTACGAGCTGGAACACACCATTTGAATTCAACGTTGCCGCTTTCAGCCCACCCTCTGTTTACTGATTGGCCCATCCAAGCTCAGAGACGGTGCAAACCAAAGCCTTCAGTCGACTCCCTGAAACTGAGCGGAAGCACTAAGTGGCGCTAGCCTGGCTAAGCAATCTGAAGATTAACAAGTAAAGTGAAAAGCTAATGTAAACTTGGCTGAACATGTTGCTGACATGCAAACAAACATTCACTAATAGGAAGTCATAGTACACATATAATGTTGAAAAAGACTCATGATGTATTCAAAGATGGTGAAACAAGCAATGAATTAGGAAGGAAATTTAAAATTAATTGAATACCAAATATTTCTATATCTATTTCTATTTCACCGTGAACGCCATGGTCAAGGCAACAAGCCTGATCACCATGGAGACCATTGCTGGTCTCTTTTGGCTCATTAACTGAGGTCACTGGGCCGTTCGCCGATTGGTCATTAGTCAATGTGTTCACTGAGGAATCAATGGCCAAAGCCTCAACCCTACTGACCAGCTCTCTGCTTAATCAAAGCACATGATTACCTCATGGCACTTACACACACACACACACACACACACACACACACACACATACACATATAATACTCAGAAACAGAGATATACAAAAAATACTTTGGGTAGCTTAGGTAACTAACCCACATATATTCACACAAAGAATACCAACACAAATTCACAGGGAGAAAGAGAGAGAGAGAGAGAGAGAATCATTCCGTATCTGGAGCTGAGATTAAATCAGTGCACTTCCTCACAGCTGCCATGCACTAACCCCTACAATGAGATTAGACTATGTGAGTCTCACTAAATCATTCACGCTTATGTCACACCTTCACACACACACACACACACACACAAACCTACCCCTTCGCACACCGTTTCATTCTTCTGACGACTCATCAAACATTTAACAACCTAAACCTTTACAGCTCTCAACCTCACTCTCTCTCTCACTCTCTCTCTCTCTGTGTCCCTACCAAACGCAGAGATAAAATGAAAAAACATAGAGGTAATATGAAATGGCCTGTGTTAATATTTCATGTCCTGACCCACTGATCTATCTCCAGGCCAGTATGAGTCAATGACCCCCCCCCCCCACACACACACACACACACACACATAGCCCGTCCTTGCAAAAAGCATGGCAAATATGGGAGCTCTTGGCTGACTGATCCAAGCCTTTGCCACTGTGGCTATTGCCGACATAAATTAGATACTCTGGGTCAAAGGTCACACTCTAAACTGAGAAGGGGCGAGACGAAAGGAAAACGGAAAGAGGCAGTTGGGAAGAGAGAGAAAGGGGGAAAGAGAGAGAGAGAGACAGAGAAAGAGACAGAGAGAGATACAGAGAGAGAGAGAGACAGAGAAAGAGACAGAGAGAGATACAGAGAGAGAGAAAGAGAAAGGGAAATGGAGCACCTGGCTGCCCTTGGTGTCCCATGTGACTGATTTGTTGAATTATGTAAGGCAGTCTGGTGGCTCTGAGAGCAGCTGACATATAGAATGATGAAAGACATAGAGAAGCACAGATTCACAGACAGCACCTTTACAGGGACAGAAAGAGAGAGAGAGAGAGAGATACTGCTACTGCATTCGTAAAAAGTAGCACCAGGCTTGTGATGCACTCAAACACACAAGATGCTGTGGACAAATCCATTCATTCTGTGCCACAGAATAAAGTTTGCCTTTAGGATCAACTGTGTTGGAGATCATCTAACATTAGTTACAATTTATGCAACCTAAAATGTCCTGATCTGATGCAGGGTAAGACTGGAGGGATGTCTTGGAGCTTCAAAATTGATCAAGATCTCAAAATCTTTGACACTACACAAATGCACAAACAGAATAAGAAATGATTCTTACATGTCAAGAAGAACCTTACACCACATACCACCCCCACTATGTAGACTGTGACATCCATCAGCTATAGAAATTGGCACCAACCTTTATTCTTCTCTTTCTTATGAAAGACAGAAAGAAAGAGAGAGAAACAAGATGAAACTTGACCTCTGCTTTTCTGATGGAGGACACATGAACACACCCCACCATTCTTCTTGCCTACAGAAAGATGGAAGTGTGTGTGTGTGTGTGCGTGTGTGTGCGTTTGAGGGACTAGAAAGGGAATGGGGACCTAGTATATACCGGAAATTCAGAGATTTTATATTGGCCCTGAATATGTATGTATATACATGTAATGTATATACTCTACATGACCGTAAACTACACCTACATTGTGTAGGTTTATACAGTGTTGCATGCAGACATGAAAAAGTTCTAAGCTTATTGCACCACATCGTCCCTTTCATGCCAAAATGATCCACTGTGCTTGGGAGACCTAAAAGCAACTCATTCTGCCATTTTGGGAGACAAGCTTGGGACTTGGGACGAGAGACACCAAATATATTGATACAATGGCTAGGCTTAAATATTTATTAGATCTGTAGTGATGGTTTGTGGCATGTGCTCAAGTGCAGCGGTCCTCACCATCAGAGGCATGTTCCACTGACCCCCACTCTAAGTGGGCTGACCTCTGAGAAATGAAACTACTCGCCCCGGGCCCCGCAAGGTTTTTATGAGCCCAAAGCACGTTCAAGTTACAAGCAGCCACAGCCAGGCAGAGTGTGTGTGTGTGCGTTGCATTCTTTTATGATACACTGCTCTGTCGAAAATCAGTTACAAATGAGAGTCAATTTAGGACCACAAGTGTGTGCTCCCATAAAAGCAAAATCGCATTTCAGTGGCTAGGCGTGTACGTGAAACTCGCCAGAGAGATTGAGTCACTGGATCACACTTCAAATGGATTTCAAAATCCTACACATCTTTTAAGGCACAGCTGTAATGATGATGAAACTTTATGATACACAGAGCAATAGGAAAATGGGAAAATAAATAAATAGCTTTTCATCTGATAGAAAAAGTGAACTATAACCTCATGTTCAGATTTTGGGATGCTGGATTATTATGTTCCCAAGTACCCAAGTAAAAAAATATTAAACTTTCAGGGGAAAGTGGTGCATGTGTGTATGTGCGTGCGTGTGTGTGTATGTGTTTGTTTGATTGTACATGTGCACGCACGCACGCGTGTGTGTGTGTGTGTGTGTGTGTGTGTGTGTTTGTTTGATTGTATATGTGTGTGTGTGAGTGTGTGTTTGTTTGATTGTACATGTGTGTGTGTGCCCACGCATGTGTGTGTGTGTGTGTGTGTGTGTGTGTGTTCTATATAGTATTCATGTAAAGTTAATATCTCCCGGCCCACCAGGGACCGAAGCAATCAGTGCAGAAAATATCTTTCTCTTGGCCTGCCTATTAAACTCACTTAATCTGTATGCATAACACCCTCTGTTCTCATCTCTTTTTCTCTCCTCCACTCACCATCCATTTTTATCTCGATATTGTCCTCATTTCTTTCTCTCTCTCTCTCTCTCTTGTCATTCATTTTTTTTCATTTTCAACTCTATCCATGGTAGGCTTCCCTCTATGAAGGGCCATTTCAAACCTCATCATGACCTTCACAAAAGGTAGAGTAGAATATGAGAGTATGAAGATGCATTAGTTGGTTTTTGCTCATGTCTTTGTGAATTACATACATGTGGATGTGTGAGAAAAACAATGGGCCGTATACTGTATATGATGTTCACTATCAATGTTTTTCAGCCATCTGTGACAAGCCTTGCAATGTCTGCCACAGTGGATAAGGGGATTGCACTACATAGGACTTTCAGTTCATGCATGTTGACATAGAAAAACAAGAACTAGAAGTAGCAATAGCAGCAATGTAGCAATGTTGAAGTCATATCCTAAATACCAATGTTACACATTACATACATGTTGCACATTTCATTCCAATTTCAAATCACACATTTCACTTCACCTTACCTCATCAGCTACTAAGAAGAGCTACCTCAGTACTTCCTTCTTGTTGGAAGTCTATATGTTTACCTGTATGTTTCATGTCAATTTATTATTGATGTCTGTATTATTCATTGTATTTGTTGATGAGTTTTGTGAATACACTACTTAGTGTGAAACAGTTTCCAAAACAGTTTCCAAAACAGTTTCCAAAACCAAAGCCAAAGTATTTCAGCCTTGGACAACATGGTAACCTAAATTCCTCCTGGGTTACTAAAAACATAGAGCACATTACAGCATGTGTACTCTCAGACCCTCTCTTATGATCACTGATATTAACAAATTAATTCACAGATACGGTATGTTGAAAGTATGGAAAAACGTAAAGAAAACTAAGTGAATAAGTGAATTTTAAGAACAAATTTCTTTGTAAGAATGGCTAAATGAGGCCCGTTCATGTTATAATATCAATGTTAAAGATAAAGCACCTTTCTAGCTGGCTGCCGAGTCAGATGCTGCTGTTGTTGTTGTTGTTGTTGTTGGGTGTCCAGAGAGGCCCAGTCCCAGACACGGAGTGTCGACGCAAACCCCTGGGAGTTGCCACGGACACAGAGGTGAGGTGATTAATGGGCGCGTGAGAGGCAGGGGCCCGACTGTACAGCTGTCATTCATTATGGTTGTCACGGCAGCAGGGGAGGTGATGCGTCGCACACGGCTCTTATTTAATCTTGATTAGCTGCCAGCAGGCAGAGATGTGTGTGTTTAACCCCCCCCCCAAACACACACACACACAGACACTTCACTCTCCCAACCAGGCAACTACACTGGCTGCATACTAAACAGGCAGCATATACACATATACACACACACACACAGACACACACACACACACATAAACACACTGCAGAAACATGAACACATACATACATATTCTAGAGCTGGAGAGAATATACACACTCAGATGGCCGGCTGGCTCAAATAGATACACGTACACACACACACACACAGACACACACACACACACACATGCACACATACACACACAGACTTATAAATAGCAGCACAATGTGGACAGCCTGTTCCCATATGAAAATAAGCCAGCCACACCAAACCTGGCAGGTGTCTGTGTGTTCAAACCTGTAAGACCGCACAAAGACAGGTGAGATCATTCACTTCCGAAGCAAGGAAAGAAACTCTCAACACTGGTTATTTGCCTGCCTGTGTTTCAGAATAAAATATTTACACAGAGGCGATGCAGGAGTGGCAAGACTGGGTGTATGGAGTCAAGAGTTATAAAGGAAAAGAGTGAGTGAAAAAGAGAAAAAAAAAGAGAGAGAGAGAAAAAACAGGTAGATTTCCCCTGGCGTGAGAAAGTGTTACCTCTTTCCCCTAGTCAGTTCAAGGGGCTATCTTATCCAAACAGTGGCCACTTACTGCAGATTTGCCGCGTCACTGAGACCTTCCCCATCAGCATACCAACAAACAGAATACTGAGTGATCCTCTCCGAGCGCTGGAACCGTTGTCGCGTCCTCTACTTTCACAACCTGCTTCTCTGCATCTTAGTTTCTGCTGCTGAACAGAGAACAGACCACGAATTACAGGCCTGATAATGAAGAGCGTAAGGAAAAATTTTAGTAGAATATTGAAGTTGAAGAACTGAGTATTCTGCAAAAAAAAGTGTGATTTGAAAATCATTGTATTTCAAAATGTAATGAAGGGTTACAGCACACAGAGCACTTGTTAATATGATGTAATACAATAGATTATTCATAAGTAAAGGGTATGATAATAAGATTTTGTGGTTATTACTGAGTTTCAGGTAGCTTTCATTGGATCTCAAAACCTTTATTGTAGGCAACTTAGAATTCATAACATATTCTGACTCAAAAATAGGTCTGCCTATTTGTTTGTATTCTGATTTCTTCTCAGTGTAGTAGTTATCTATGTACCACATGGGTACAGTCATATATTTGTTTCTGACCGCTATTTTAGTTTTAGTTGTTTCATCTGATTGAACTTATTAAACAATACAATTTTTTTTCCAAACTTATTATTAACATAAACTGTGGTAAACAAGCAAAGGGGTCAAAAACAAAAGTGAAGTGTGACTCATCAGTGGTCTGACGACAGTAAAACACACCGGCTGCCTCTGACCTCTCCACAGCCCTGTAGCACAAGGGCAACCCAGGTCTTTCCCACCCCCAAACACACACAGTCTCACACACACACGCACACAAAACCCCCATTCAGTCATCTGAACTGAACTCATGCTCAACCACAGATGCTGCATATTTTCCATAGACTACCCGATAACTTTCAGCTGGGCTTCAAAAGCAGCCTGGGCCCTGGCTCAGTTCATCCCGATCTGCCTTGGCTCCTCACACACACACCAGGAGAAGATCCCCCATTTATCAGGGAAGATAAACATAGGCTGCCTTTATGGACATAATTGCTTGGCCAGTATTCAAGGCCAAAAGATCTCAGATGTTTATCACATGCGGACAGGCCCTGATATCACATCCTGCTGTGCATCCACAGCACAGAGAGGACAGTCCACATGACATGTTTTTGTCATGAGCTGCCAGGTCCACCGCAGACCCATGAAGAGCTGAATGTTTATGTATGTTTATGAACTGATAAGGCCTACCCATGTCTTTGAAACCCCTGATAGTGTTAGTGTTACTGGTCAATGTTATGCTTATTCATATGGCAGATGTTGTGATGTGAAGTAACACAGAGAGGTAAATAGATATTGTTTATATGTGAAGCCTATTCTTCACACAACACCATATAACCCTCGTATGAATGTGAATGTGAGTAATCCCCAAGGCAGACATTTACCTTATGCAGTACACACCACAATTGATAAATAGATATAAAACAACAACAAACACTCATACATCACCACCACCACTGCCACCATCATGTTAATGGGGCAACAGTGGCCCACTAGTTCGGGCTTCAAGTTGCCGTCTCGATCCGAGTCGAGCCGAGTCCTCCAGGTTAGTGTGTACTTCACTTCACTGTGGGATAGCCGAGTCCTCCAGGTTAGTGTGTACTTCACTTCACTTCACTGTGGAATAGCCGAGTCCTCCAGGTTAGTGTGTACTTCACTTCACTGTGGAATAGCCGAGTCCTCCAGGTTAGTGTGCACTTCACTTCACTGTGGGATAGCCGAGTCCACTGGGAGAGCGACGGAGAAACAGAAAAACTCACATTTACTCCCTCGTATATACAGTTAAGATGCGATTCTCCTCTGGTCTGGTCTGCTGCTGACGATACTTCCCTCCTAGCTTGCCAATCTTGCCCTGTGCTGCCAGTTGCATGCAGACATACACTAACACATACTTTCAGAATTAGGAAGGCAAGAGGTTACACATACACACATATGCCTTTTTGCTTGATGTGTGTATGTGGACAAATGTGTGTGCGTGTGTGGGTATGTACCTGTGTGTGTGTGTGTGTGTGTGTGAGAGAGAGTGTGAGTATGCTCTCGGGTGTAAACCCAGTCAACAATTTCCGTGTCCTTACAGGTTCAGGTGATGCCATGTGTTTCAATGTAAAAGTAATATTTGTGTGTTTGTTGACAGTATATGATAGAGTGTCAGTGTGAGTGTGTCTGGTGTCTGAGAGTGGGCATTAAAGGATGAGATCACTAGAAAGATTCCAGGTTCATGTGTTAACTCATAGGACTGTTGTCTTGGGATGATGACCTTTACAAACACAACATACATGCATATATGTATATTGTATATGCATATCTTATGCATAGTGTATGTCCATACACAATGACATTTCATGCACATAGAAATCCCCAAACATTGTTGGTTCATATATATTTATATGTATGTATTCATATTTATATATGTGTGTTTCATATGGATTTTATCTGAGTCACTCTGACACATGATGTACAAGATGTTGTCCAGGTCTTCATATCTTAACATCTGTGCGAGGCACCTTTATAAGCATGTGTATGTGTGTGTGTGTGTGTGTGTGTGTGTGTGTGTGTGCGTGCGTGCACTGAAAGGAACTCAATTTCCTCTCCCTTTGGGAAGAGGAAGGGTCCTGAAGCAAAGGGATGATGTCCCACGCACCAGTAGGCCTTCTATTCATTCGTCCCTCATGTCTGTAGATTCATCTTTCTTTTCTTCTCTCTGTCCTCCGTCTTCTCCAAGATCACCCCACCTCTCTCTTCTGCTGCACACAGGGGCAAGGGCAGGCAGGAGAGGTGTATGTCATACTGTCAGAGAGAGAGAGAGAGAGAGAGAGAGAGAAGCAGGGGAAAAGGGGAGGGGTGGAGAGGAGGATAGAAGAGAGCTCCATCAACAAGGCTGATGAAAGACATGGCTGTTACTCTGATTAGGACAGGGAACACACACACACACACACACACACTGCTGCACCCAGTTAACACCTCTTTATCTGCCAGACTTACAGCCATTTATCTCTCTGTGAACAAAACCTTTCCAGCTGCCCATTACTCACAAACAGACTTGAACATTCACACACACACACACACACACACACACACACACACACACACACACACACACACACATACTTACCACACATACTATACTTCACACACAAATACACATACACACATAATTACCACACATACTATACCTTACACAGAACAACATAGTCCATCTCTGGAAAGAAAAAAGGTGGTGTAGAGCCACATACACATGCATGGTCACACACACACACACACACACACACACACCGAGTGAAATAAGAACTCTTCTCAGTGTGAAGGTAGAAAGGCACAGCCATTAATGCTAGGCTAATTGTACCACCCTCAAGGTTGTACATGTTTGAGTAGCTGTCTCTCTTATAGCCACACGCACACACACACACACACACATACACACACACACACACACACTGTTCCTTTCACAAGGAGCCTAGCAACTGTGAGTGATTAATTATAAGGTCCTTGTGTTGCTGTGTGTGTGTGTCTATGCAGTGTTTGTATGGGTGTGACTGTCCTTGAGTGCTACTGCATATATGTGCTCTTGCATCTGTCTATGAGTGTGTGTGTGTGTGTGTGTGTGTGAGTGTGTGTGATTGTGGGATAGCGTGGCATAAGACAATGCTGGAGCTCACCCCCACGTCTGCGGTGTAACCATTAACTGTCAGCTTAATTGTGGGGCCCATAAACACTTGGGGTAAATGGGGGTGAGCATTTAGTGGCTTTAATGCCCCTGTCATGGCGTGGCTGTCAGGAGGTATTTCTTAGAACCGTTGGATTGGGGTTGCAAAAATCATTTATTTGACATGGAGGGGGGTTGGGCTTTATATATGAAGAAACAAGGAGAGATTTTAGGAGAGAAAGAGAGTGCTTAGTTTGGTCTTTACAACACACTTGGCACAATGCTCCCTGCTCCTCCAAAAATGCCATGAATTACCATTGAGACAGAGAAGACCTCTATTCTCGGGCATTTACACTCACACACACACACACACACACAGAGAGAGAGAGAGAGAGAGAGAGAGAGAAAGAGAGAGAGAGAGAGACTCAGCCTAGTCTTGTACAATGGGGGTGAAAGGTCAAATCATTATGAAATTAGGGCAGAGAGGCTTTGAATGCAGGCTTTAAGCGCCAGCCCGACCACATGCTGACCAACCCCAGCTGTGGACGATCAGCAGGGTAATGAGGAGGGACAGTCATGGAGATTGCTCACCCTGGCTGTAAACCTATCCCTGTCATTCGGGAGGGAGCTCAGGTCACCCTCTTCATTTTGGTTGAGGGGAGACTTTTTAAATTTTTTGCAAAGTAGTTTTTAGTTTCATCATAGCATACATAGTGATTTGCTGGACATATCTGTCAAACTATTTTGTGGAACTCAATGTCACTGTCTAAAGTTGTTACAAAGGGCTGGTCCCTACCAGTCAAAATCAAGTGAGAAACGCACATAGCTGACTCTGTAACTCTGTAGCAATTTAAACAGCTCTCGTCATGCACCTTTGCTTCAGCAAATATTTTTAGATCTTTGTATTTTTAGATCTTGTGTGACTGTTTCAAGGGAGTTCAATTAGCTATTCTCACAGATATTTCTCCAGTATTTTAACATCCGTGTACAACTGTAACATAGTGAAAGTAGTTTGGGAATGAGATGGAATGTTTAAGCACTGTTTTTGTTAGCAGTTTTGTTAGACGGTCTATAATCTCAGGGCATGCAGATTTATCTCCAGCTGTGTTGCTCCACCTTATGATATACGTGTATCTGAGATGACTATAAAATTGGCTTGACTATTAGTGGAATGTGTGTCAGTGCCCAACTTCGTTGGTGTCACCCCTGTTGTTGTCTTGTTAATGTGATGCCCGTATAACAGAGAGAAACAGTAGAAAAATAACATCTGGAACAATATATTACCTCTCACTCTCTCTTTCTCTTTCAATCAATCAATCAATTAGCCAGGGATAACAGGCTTGGCTAAATGCATACCACAAAAACCAGGCACACCAGAGCTCTGAGTTCAAACTCTAAGATTGTATGGAGTTTCTCCTGGTCTCCTTAGCTCTTGCCATCTTCATCAATTAGTCATCAGCTCAGCTCCAGTGGAAGGGGTGGCCTGTGCAGGTACATACAAGCTGATGAATCAGAACCTTTGCTAGGCAGGGATGAAAGCCACTCGATCTTTTATGTATTTATCCATCTCTCTCTTTCTGTCTCTCTTTCTTTCTCTCTCTTCCTCTCTGTTCTTCCCCTTTCTTTGCCTGCGGAACCTGGAGGGAATCCGCACACAAACAACACGCCCAATTACCAACAGAGCAGAAGCAGTGGAGGAGAGGTCTTGGTTTTTATAATTCATGAACTTTGAAGTGTAAGTTTCCCCTTGATGCACAAAGGGGCAGATCATCAGGGTAAATACACACAGGACCCAACAAGGAGCCTCCACACAATCTGTTCTAGTGTCAAACACAGACCACTGGCATTCCTGGAGCCAGAGACAGAGAGAGCCGCCCCCCCCCCCCCTTGCTGATTGCTCCCAGCAACACACTAATTAGCTTCACATTTATTCCTTTAGTGAACACTTTCATCCACAGTAAAAGTCACAAATTAGACATCCTCAGAATTCCAGGCTGTAGGAGATGCTAATTACCAACTCATACTGTATATGTAGTTTATTCTTTTTGTTAGTGAGCAGAAAGGGAAACTCACGAAAGACAGTCAACAATAGGCCACAACAGAACAGTAGTTTAAAATATCATAGATGCTTTTGAGTTCAGTGAAAGAGATTAAATCCAGTGTGTCTTGCATGTAAGCTTTCAATACGTAGAAATGCAGCTATGTACGTACAATCAAATGCTATGATTCTGAGATCTGAGATCCGTTGATTTGATTCTAATGTAATTATCAAATGTGCTGGTGATGTATACTATGCTATTGGGAAATAGCTCAGGCTGCAATCTGTGAATACAGCCTCATAGGATGTCTAACCTATGTTTATAGAGTTCCTGGCACCAAATAGACGTATCTTGATTGCTCGCAAATAAGATTGCGTGATTAGCAAAACCAAACCGTTTAAAATCAACTTTTGGTTTACTGTAGTCCTGGGGTAGTATTGTAGTACACTGTGATGTCTACAGCGTGCAAAGCTGATCATTAACATGGGCTGATTCCCAGAGTTCCCCTTACCCCTAAACCCTCAACCCTTGAAGACTTAATCAACATGAATTAGACAATCATTAAGTAAGTCTTTGTAAGTAAGTATTAAGTAACCACTGTTGTGTCACTCACATACTCACATACTCACATACTTGGACATGTAAGATTAGAAGTAGACCTATGAGATGTCAATGTGTCTGTGATGAATCAAGCAAACCAGCCTCACCACATTCAAATGTGGAACGTTTGGACTGTTTACATAATCAATGTGTTCAACTAAATGAAAACAGATGCAGTCAGTTGCGCATTTATAGACTCAGTACTCTGACTTGTCTATATACAGTTTACAGCACAACATTGCATTGATCAGATTTCCATCACTGATCGAGCAGGCTTAGTCAGTCTTTGCATGAGCTAAGGCCTCATGCTCATCAAAAGCCATGCTCCAGATCTCCTAATAAGGTCAGTCTGACGAAACCTGACGTTACTCTACCTGGACCTGCCATCTTCAGCTGATCTGTTACTGACATGCGGAGAGGCCCTCTGCCTTATAATTAAGGCTAAAGATGAGATTAAGGTCAGACAGCTCTTTTTTTTTTCTTTTCGCTCTTCTCTCTCTACAAAAAGAGAGATTAGCGAAAGCCTTAGCGTCAAAAGACGTTGACAGCTTTTGATCTGAGCTGTCATGGAAGCTCCTACATGTCCGCTGCTTTGCCATTTTACATTACACCCTACGCACTTAAAAAATCGATCAGCTGTCAATTGATCCATTGATGGAGGTGAGAGGTGGTACCTGCAGGTTTCTGTGGTTTCCTTTTTTTTCTCAGTCAGAAATGATTAGCATCCAGCAGAGGGAAACGCTCCTGTATGGATCCGGACGCCTGATTTGATTAGGTCGGCTCCCTGTTCAGATGACCCGTCCTTGTCAATACATCAGGACATGACCGATATCAGCAGGTCCTCCACCACCGCAGCTAAATGGTGTTTGACTTTTCTGCTTTAATCATTTTAATTGAGTTCAGTCCTCAATTAACCTCGGATGGGTAGAGAGGGAAAATGGGGAGGGGGGGGACGGAAGCAAAAGACTGAAAGAAGGACAGAGATGGAGCAGATGAGCAGAAAAGCAAGGGCAGGGAAAATGGAGAGAGGGAGCGAACAGAATGAGAGAACAAACGAGTGAGAGAGAGAGAGAGAGTCAAGCTGGCAGTATCGATCCCAATCTCACACTCACTGGCCAGTGCCTGAACTTGCTGACCTCTTGCTGGGTAACTGTCTCAGCCTGGCTCCCTGGTTGCCCATTTTAGAGAGAAATCTCCATAATCCCTGTGCGTCGCCAGACGGATCCGATTCATTCACTACGCCTCCGCAGCTAAAATCTGACAAGTGGATGGTGGGAAAAAAATTGATGATGTAACAGTGTCATCCTGTCAATATAATTTCTAAGCTCTGTATCACTTTCCAAATCCTTCAGAGGACAGCAGCTGATTTTAAACCAAGTGAAAATATGCTGTCACTTAAAAAGCCAGTATCCCAATATAAGAATGTAGGATAGCCCAGTTGTCCTCTCTTCTTGAATCTATCTGAGCAGATGTTGTTCATGCTTATTGATATAGCAGATGCCAGCATATCTATTTTCAGCACATGTTTTTTAGCATTCAACACTGAAATAATTGCTAGGTTAACTTTGCAATGTTCTGTATTTTAATCATATCTCTGAGACGCACTGAGTTCTAAAAGAGTTACACTTTCACTTTACCAGGAAGTCCCTTCTGTGTTTCTTGCACTATGATGTATCACCTTAAGTAAACTGTGGGTTGTGGTGTCTGTATTTGCTTCTCTCTTTATGTTGTGAGCTCTCTCTAGTCCTGGGCCCTCTCTCTGTTATCTCTCTATGTTTTAGTCCCGAGACGTAAAATAATTAATTTATATGAACTGACCTGGCTACATCGTACCGACAACACACACACACACACATACACACACACACACACACACACACACACACACACACACACACACACACTCATACATACTTAGCATTGTCTACTTTACAGTGTACACTCTTGCAGTGGCTACAGAGTATATACCATACAAATCTCATAGTCACAAAAGGTATTAAACCTGTTAAAATCTGTATGAATTCAAATTCAAACATCTGCTGTAAAATAATCCCTTTTTTACTGCTCTCTGTTGAGAATTGATGTTGGTAGTGCACACCAGATTTGGTCATAACTATGGAAAATTAATGTGCCTCAAATTTCTGTGACACACCAGATGAGTGTCTCGCACTTCTCGTGTGCAAGATAGTAAAGATAGTAAAGATAGTAAAGAATGTTAACATTTATCTCCTGCCTATCAGTAGTTCAGATGTAAAATTGTAGAGTAGCTCTCGGCCACAGTGATTTTGTCAAATTAGCTTTCAGATGAAAAAAGCTTAGAAGCCCTAGGCTACCTAAAGGTATCTCCACAGTACATACTTGGATGTTTTCATGGGAGGTGAGTATGTACGGCAGACAGGGTATCTCTGTTGAGTTCTGTGGTCTTGTTAGTGCCGAGGGGTTTTGAGCCTTGGGCTCTCATGGGAAAGAGAGGTTTAGCTGGGTGGCTCTCGGTGCAGTTCATCCTCCTGTTAGGGAGACGTGAGCAGTCATCCGTTTCACAGGACAGCTCGTCTTGACACCCGCTGTCTGATTATACAAAGGGATTAAACAAAGACACACACACACACACACACACACACACAGAGTGAGAGAGAGAGAGATAGAGAGAGAGACTCTTATACTTTCTGATTTTCTGTGTTTTACAAATGCATGCCGAGCTGCACACAGACACATACACTCACACACTCACACCCACACCCACACTCACACACATCTCAAGACTTCTGATTTGGATTTTGAAGCAATCTGTCAGTCAGGCTCTCTAATAACACAGCTCAGAGTGAGAGTTGTGGCCTGATGAGAGTCAGGAGTTAAAGCAGGCAGCACTTTTACATCTCTCTCTCTCTGTCTGTCTCTCTCTCCACCTCCTCACGCAAGAGTCATTCTCTGACACTTTCTCCTGCTCTAATGATACAACAGTCTTTCCATTGCTAAACTTTAGGAAGAACACCCCTGATTACAGTTTCACTCCACCTCACCTGGGCCAACGTGTGCCCAGGATTATATTCCATATGACGACAGCAAGCTGTATAGTAATTCCCATAGAGATGCCATTCTCCAGTTCTCATCTAGAGCTTCCAAAACGGTGCTCATTTTTTTTCTTCCTCAAATTCCAGCTTCTCTTGCTATGGCTTCATCTATGACCAACGGGCCTCACCAAATCATATCAGGACCCAGCACAGATGGAGTGGAGTAGCCAAGCACATTATCTCTGTGCATGGCATGCAAACAGTTGGCTTATACAACACCTTCAATATTTGTTCTTCTAAAGAGGTGTGAGTGTGGGGATGGTGGTGGCTGTTCCTTAATGGCTAAATATTGCTCTTGTGGAGGTTTGTGTGAATGTGTGGGAAAAATCAGAGCTTGTGAATGATGCTTATTCATAGAAGGACACTTGTGTTCAAGACAGGGCTTTCTTTAGCCTGACTGCACACACACACACACACACACACACACACACACATTGAAACCAGCCTCTGTCCATTGCCTGTTCTCCAGAACATTCTTCACTGGCATTTCAGTCCTTGCCAGTTCAGAGCCTGTGTGACAGGAGGCAGATGATAAGCAGGGGGTATGAGTCAGCTGAGTGCAAATAGAAATGAAAAGATGATTAAATAACTTTGTCGTGATAACTGTGGTAATTTGCTTGGGTGTCTGGGTTGATAATGGCTGTGGGTGGTAGTTACACTGCTTGTAGCTTGTAAAAGGTTTTTGTCTTGTACTTTCTTTTTAGTTTTAAATTTGTCCCCATGAATAATAATAATAATAATAATCTATGCTCTTTTGATCATGTGAGGGAAATGTGGTCTCTGCATTTAGTAATAGTTTAATCACAATAGCCTACTCATCACACAAATATGTTTGACTTTCACTTTACCAGGAAGTCCCTTCTGTGCACTATGATGTATCACCTTAAGTGAACTGTGAATTGTGGTGTCTGTATTTGCTTCTCTCCCTATTACCATTACCTTCATGGCTACATGCCACATACATACCTGGCTACATGCCACAAAACAGACCCCCTCACACACTCACACACACACACACACACACACACACACACACACTCATACACACACATTGAACCAATACAAACTCATACGAACTTAGTATTTTCTATACTCTCTATATTTCTGTGTAACTCCTGTTTTCAGGGCAATAACTGAGCCACAGATTATGTTGAGTGTATACTTGTCTATTGATTATGTAACAAAGGGGTATGTAAGTCAGTAACACAAGCTTTAAGCTTCACACAATCTGCAAAAGGTGGAGTTCTACCATCTAAACTCTGAGGTTTATGTCAACAGAGCTTTTGTAAAAATTCTGAGCTGTGGTTGCTGATAGCATGTCATGATTCTCAAGGTGGTGATGCACAGACCAATTCTCTGAGCAGTGATGATTGGAAACATTCCTTGGAGTTATGTTGTTCAAGTTCTTTCCTGTTGATGTTTTGCAATATCTTTTTAACAAATTTTTCAACATTGCTCAATAGGTTGCTCCATGTGTCATCATTATCGTAGCAGAAATTCCAACCTGTGTGTGTGTGTGTGTGTGTGTGTGTGTGTGTGTGGAGGCTGTTCACAGAATACACTGCCCCGAGGAACGCTGACTCCACACCATACCACACCACAATCCTGCAGGTCTTGTTACAGCATAAACCATCTTGAAGACTGGCATGTAATTCTGGCGTAATTTTGCATCAATTTTAAATCAATTTAGAAAATGTGGGAGATTGAAATTAAATTAAAATAAAATGTTTTGATATCCTGATAATCAAACATTCGATGTCTTGGATGTGGCATGTTGTTTTGTTTTTTTGATAATCTCTGATGATAGTCCAATTATTGCAATCTTCTAGGTCTCAGCGTGTCTCAATCAATCTTACCTGTCTTTCACGCTTCAGTGTGGAGCAACCAGATTGCCTTTTGAATCCACAAATCATACATTTCCCTCTCCTTTTGTACCACTCGCCACACATTCACCCCTTATGAATATCAGATATCAGGCTGTGTGCTTTCTGTGAAAGCTTTTGAATTCAACATGCAGTTCCTCACCTCTCTCTTTCTCTCACTCTCTCCATTTCTGGTTCCGCTTTTTAATCTCCTCTCTCTCTCTCTCTTATTCACTTACTCTGTCCATTTCTGGTGCTTTTCAATCTCCCCTTTCTCTCCTCCCTCTCTCAGACATTAGTAGATGCTCTCCTGGTGAGTGCTCTCAGGGGTTTGGTCATCACAGCTCCCCTCAAGCCACCCTCTTGCTCTGCTCTGCAACAGGACAGCAGCAGGGCTCCATGATCCTAACCAATGGTATATCACTGACTGGAACTGTGAGAAGAAAATCCATTATTGTATTTCTCTTTCATTTTGAGTCTTTGTTCTTGAATTCTCACAACAGGAAAAAAGAATAAACACTCTGTTTTTCCAGTCATCATTTATCATTCCTAGCAGTCTCTATAACATTTGTTTACCTTAACTGTTACATATCACTAGCGTTCAGGAGGACCAAGCATGCTGTCAGTCCTGGACACCGGCCAACACCCACTCCCCCTCCATTAGTCCTCCAGCATCACAGCATGTGCATATCATAGGCTGGGTGGATTGGGAAGTATGGTGCAATAAAGGTGAGATCATCATATGAGTCTATGAATCACCCAGGAGATCCTATGCCTGAAGTGTGTGTGTATGTGTGTGTGTGTGTGTGTGTGTATGGGGGGGGGCGGTATTGGGGTTTGGGGGCTATAAGTGTGTGGAGGTAGCACAGTAGGGAAGAATTCTGTATATGTGAGAGTGTGTGGAACCACTAGCTGATGTAAGCCCCATTTGCATTCAATGTAATGATGTAACACGTATCCAGGTCAGGGATCTATCACTTATAGTGAACAAGAGAGATGAGAAGAAGAGACTGAGAGGAAGAAGAGAAATGAGAAAAAGAGAAGGATGAAAAGTGATGAGAGAGGAAGACGGCGGGGGGGGGGGTAGATAGCATACATAGAGAGAGGGGGGTATGGAAATGAGAAAATTAGAGAGTGAGGTGAAAGGGATGGCTGTAGAGGGGAAAGAGTGCTAATTTACACATGGCTGTCCTGTCATCCTTTCTGCCCGGGTGCCGCACCCCACTCCTCTCACGCTAATTGCACTGGTGTTCTCAAGCCCAACTGGTTAATTGTTCCTCGGGTTTGAGAGTGACGCCTGACCCACTGTAAATTTGGAGATGATTAATGGGGAGCACACCCCAACACCATCGCTGCCAAGCCACCTCCTCCACCTCAGCCCCTTCCCTTTCCCAGGAGAAGCAGGGTACAGATGTTTTTTTTTGGAGGGGGTGTTGGGGTATGGTCTCTTTTCTCTCATTCACACCTATTATAACACACTTGCGCACACACAAGCATGCAGATAATCCAACATACCAACATACATTAACATCACACACATATACACATATGCACGCCCACACATACACACTAACACCACACACACACACACACACACACACACACGTGGACCCACACACACACACAAACACCACACACACACAAACACACACACACACACATAAACACATAGGGGCATGAATATTTCAAAGGCCCAATTAGAGTGCAGATGACCCAGTAATCTATGGGGATCCAGCAGCCCAGCACTGAGACAGTGTGACAAGGGAGAGAAAGAGAGGCGAGAGAATGAGGATAGAAGACGGGAAGATCGAAAGAAAGAAAGAAAGAAAGAAGATGGTGAGAGAAAAAGGAGGGGAGAAAGAAGGAAATGAAAAGACTGATTAAAGATGACAGGAAGAGAGATAGAGCATAAGTGGGCTCCATATATTTTATTTCTTCTCTTTCTGCTTCATGGGAGGTTTCTGTATGCCATACATATTTCATGCATGCGTCGCAATGGGTTATATTGAGTGTATTGAGTCTTTTTGGACCTTAAAGATTGTTACCATAGTGCTAAATCATTGTCCAGATTGCGGGTCAATCTGGACTGCTCTGACACAAAGCCATCCCAGTCATATGTGAAATGCACATATAGTGGTAATCTGAAAACAGCCTTGAGTTGTTCATTTCTTATAAAATCTGAAAACAGCCTTGAGTTGTTCATTTCTTAGAACTGCAGTGCGTATGGGTTCTGAATGGCTTTAGTGATAGTCACATACTGTACTTCACAGATGAAGCCCGACATAAGTCTTCCTGGCCCAGAGAGTTCAGGGACAAGCTAATTTCTGTCCACATCGCTCTACAAAGACCCTCCTCAACTGAGTCTTTCAATATTTCCTCATTGGGAAGATCAAGTGAAAACTAGTGTTTTTCCAGTGTGTTTGACTCTGCGACAGCCTTCATTAACTCCCACTGTGAGCGAGTGTGTCTCCTCGTGTACTTGCTTGCATTCTTACTAAATTTTTACCATTGTAAATCATCATAAATCGACTTTGTGGCATGCTCTCTCTCTCTCTCTCTCTCTCTCTCTCTCTCTCTCTCTCTCTCTCTCTCTCTTTCTCTCTCTCTCTCTGGACGTGGCAAGGATGCACGGTGTGCTTGGATCCCCCTCACCTCACCCTCCTGAGTCAGTGGTCCATGTCCTTGCCTGCCTTTGCGCTTCCCGCTGGTGTGTGCGTTGCTGCTGAGACAGCCCCAGCTCACAGCGTTGTGGCGACAGTCACTTCTGGATCACCCAGCAGGGATTGGCTCCAGTCTGGAGGAGTGCTGTCTGAGTTATGGCTGCCAAGAAAAAAATAAAAACATAAATAATTTACTAAATTAAATAAAATGAAATAAATACAGATATGTGCCTCACATAGTAATGGTCACCAGTTCACTTTCACTGCCTCTAATTCCTTTATCGTCCTATTACCCCATTCTGGTATCCTTAATCTTCCACAACATGGCATATACATGTCATACACACATTATAAAAATACAGAGAATAAATCCTTTTATGTGTGTCTTTTAGGGTACTAATTTATTTGGTGTGGAAGTAGTGTGGAATGTGCAAGAGGATGCTATGGTAACTCTAGTACAATAGTGTCAGTGCAAGTACATTTTAGTGCAGATTTTGTTCATACATCTATATATTTAAAAAACACAAGAATCAATTTCTGTCAGCTGAATGGTGAAAACTAAAATGGTGGGACTGCTACATCCAGACTTCCAAGATGTATGTCAAATGGGAAGATCAATTACCCTACAGTCTAGCCGCAGCTTGACCAAATCTGTTTTCCTGAGCCGACAGCAATCAAGAACAGTGTCAAGAAATCAAGAAATGTGATGAAATTGAAGATTGGGTGATACAGAGAGGCAACAGAGTGAATGACTTTGGTCGCATACATCAAACATCTCTGATGGGTGCCTGAATCAGTTTACCTTCTGGGCTGCTGAGGGACGTGTAGCAAAGTAGTAGTGTCTTTGGGTGTTTGCTTCCTCTGTGGTCGTGGTCCTGAGTGATTCAGGGCATCAGTGGGGCCACAGGCAACGTGTGGGGGTGTCAGACCTGCGGATCAAAGCATATTATCTGTGGCCTCCACACTGCCTGGAGGGTCAGATCATCAAGATCATTGACATTCACATCCCAGACGGGACCCAGTCCCCTGAGAGACTGAACAGAGAAGAGGCTCCCATTCAGCTACTTAAGATGCAGTTGCACACATACACACACACACACACAATCGCACAGACATGAGTGCAGACATCAGTGCAGAAACACATACACTCATTAACACAAATGCACATGCATACACACACATCGGCAGTGCATGCATGTGGAGAAGCACGTTTTGCATCTTTATTTGATTTATCTAATAGAGATTTCCAGTATAGTGAACAAAATTGCTTGCAAAATTACATTAATAACTCTAGGTGCATTTTATTGGTTTCTTGAAAACATACATGCTTGCAGATACACACAACAAGTAGGCACACACTGATGCACACATGGACAGACACCAAAGCATGCGCGCGCACACACACACACACACACACACACCACACACATTCATACTGTTTAGACACACAGACACACACATAGAGAGAGAGAGACACACACACACTAACACAATCACACATATTTTATTTGCATGGGGCTATGCTGATGAGGCAGCTCCCTGGGTGTCTCCTCCCCCTCGTCGCTGTCGTCAAATTTCTCCAATGGGTCATTGAAAAATTTCATTCAGGAGTCCCAGGGGAAATAAGAAGAGGTGGAGGGGTAGAGAGAGGGCGAGAAACAGAGAGAGAGAAGGCGAGAGAGAGAAGGACGAGAGAGAGAAGGACGAGAGAGAGAGGCAGAGTGTTCTATCACATCAGGCCAAAGCAATATCCTCAACCAGTTAGGTGAGGCAATAACTCCACCAATGTGGTCTAAAATAAACCCTTTCAACAAGAAACTCTCATCATTCACCGGGTAACCACACCATGTCCCTTCATCCCTTTATGGAAGGAAGAAAAGGGAATGGAAAAAAGGGGGAAAAAGAGAATCCCTTCCTCAGCCAGCCCCCGGTTAAGCCCCTGATGTAAAATGCAGGACGGGTCGGCCAGACAAATAGCCCAGGGCTCCCAGCAGAGAGGAGAAATGAATTCAACGATTCATGGCAGAGACCTGAGAGGATTTCTAAACAAATGCAACATGCAATGGATACACACATGCACATGCTTACACAGACACACACACACACATACATACAGCCTTAGCCATGGTGCTGACTGAGTCGTTGTGAGCAGTTTGGCCTGGCCAATGAAACCAGTCAGTCAGTCAGCTCTGAGTCATGTTTGAGACAGATGCTAAGTCTCTGTGCCTCATGCGTTGCTGTGAGATTACCTCACTGTGCAGTAAGTGCAGTGGTGAGGCTACTGTTGGTACTATAAAGGCGATTCAGCCTAACAAGATCAACCCCAGAATAGAGACGACTCTGAAACAGTGTTGGGCCAGACCTGCGCCAGATCAGGGGTTGGTCCTTCTCACAAGCAGCCAGTTGATCCAGACATGACTTTGAAGATCTGTGGCATTTGATGGTGTTTTGTAATTCATAGCATAGGGAGTGAATCACCCATAGGTTGCAAAGCCATAATCTTATTGCTTATAAGTGTTAGAAGTTTGTAAATCTATAACCCATAATGTTATGAGTCTTTTACATTCTCTTATTCATAGTGGCGGCAACATGCTGATCTGGCTTGCGATTATTGTCAAGCTTGGCGACAACACTGAATGCCAAATGAATGCAAATCAATGTTTTTAAATTCCCAGACAGTGTCTGATTCCTTTGCATGGGCGGAAAGAGAGAGAGATAGATAGATAGAGAGAGAGAGAGAGAGAGCATCCCTGTGTCTGTCTCTGTCCAAGTTAGGCAGCCAAGTAATGTGCCGTAGTCTCAGTCACTGACCATGAGCTAAGGATCACTCAGAAGTCTGAAAGTCTCTCGAAGATAGTGATTGTGCTCTGATATACTTTAATGGTGACAGTTAGTGACATGAGGAAGTAGTGCAAAGGAGAGAGAGAGGAGAGATAATGTGTGTGTGTGTGTGTGTGTGTGAGAGAGAGAGAGAGAAAGAGAGAGAGAGTATATGTGTGTCAGAGAGAGACAGAAAGAAAGAAAGAAAGAAAGAAAGAAAGAAAGAAAGTAGGAAAGAACAAAAAATAGGCGCTTACTCAGAAAGCCTGAGTGTTCTGGTGAAGGACTACCACTCTATCTGCTATCTCAGCTTGACAATAGAGATCCTCTCTGAGGTCAGGTGCTGCTGGGGAGGAGATGCAAGTGTAGATGGATGTTCGAGCACATTACCAGACCATAGATGCATCTGAACCAGCCTTTAGTTGGCTCATTTTCCAACTCCTGTCAGCAGCCCTTTGTGAAACAGAGATGAGCTCGTTTTCACCTCACCCAGGCCTATGAAAAGAGTTGGAGAGAGAGAGAGATGGGAGGAAAAAAGACATCTACAGAGGGAAAAAGTGAGGCAAGATGAAGCCAATTTCAGCCAGGCTTCTGAGAGAGTAATGGCTTCTTTTCAACTAGGTCCTCTTTCCAGATAAAAGACCCTCCAACCACCACCCTCCCCCCTCCCACAAACACACACACACACATACACACACACACACACTGCCCCCATCTCACTTCTAATACCTCAGACTGCATATCTACTTTTTTCCCCTTTGCTCTATGGAGCCTGACACACTCAGGAGGATATATAGAAGTTCATCAGCTGCCTGAGCATAAAGGTCGAATACACAACACAATGCCATAGCTTTTCCTCCTTTCTCTCTCTCTCTCTCTATATGTCTATCTGTTCCAGAAATCTCGGATAACCCTTCAGATGCCAGGCCCTTGGCTGGTGTGGGTTCTATTGGTGAAATGTAGAGACACTGCCCCCCAATGGTGGTATCACTGAGTGGACTGAAATGATGTAGGTTTGATTCTCAGGAGATGCCAGGTATATATCGATATACATGCAATCATATACAGACATGCGCAAACATATAGATATGCATGCATCCACACAGACATGACACATCAACATCCACATCCACCCACCCACCCACCCACACACACACACATTGTGGAAATATATGGATGCAATGTTTGAGTGTGTGCGTGTGTGTGTGTGTGTGTGTGTGTGCGTGTGTGCATGCATGTGTGTGTGTGTGTGTGTGTGTGTGTGTGTGTGTGTATGTGTGTGTGTGTGTGTGCTGGTTGTGGGGATATACAGCTAAACAGAAGAAAAAAATATCCCACTCAAAATAAACACATTTGAACCCAATTAAAGACTGTCAACAACTCAGAAAGTGTGTAGGCTACACTTCCATGCTGCTGTGAGAAAGGCAAAAAAAAAATTGAGATAAAGAAAGACACCAGGCCCTCGATTTGCCTACGAATCCTCAACTCTAGCCAGAGGTTAAACAGCCTGATAGTGATGGATACCAGCTCATTATCCCCGAGAAAGTGAGCCTCTAATTTCCTACGTGTGCTCCATCTTTATTAATGTCACAGATGTGGAGTCCATTGCGCTCGCTCTCATGCACTCCCTCAGTCTCTCAGGAGGCAGCCTGCATAGGAACTAAGTGACAACCAACATAAAAGCCACAACGGACCATCCTGAAAGGATCATGGAGGTGATCAGTCATAGCCAAAGGTGCTGTGACACAACAACACACAGCAAGCCACCACACATAGGCAGGAAGAGAGGAGATAATAGGTTTTTTTTGTAGGACACCCAAGCAGACAGAAGGGGTGGGAGGGGAACGGGGTACTGGGGGTCAGAGGGCTTTTGTGTTGCGATAATGTCATACTTTTTCTGAAGGAAAAAAAGAGAAAGAAAATGTAGATCTGTTGTACAACTTCCGGGTGAAAGGTCCTCACTTAGGGTCTTCAGTGTTTGGTGCTGTAAAATGTAAAGACCCAGCCTTCGTATTTGGAGATGGTGCACCTTGTTATGGATTCTGAGAAGAATCAATTGTGGTTTTCCGTTCATGGACGGATGTAAATGGCATTCCCAAACGTACTGTGTCATGAAGGATTTAGCTCTGTAGGGTAACAAATGGGACAGGGAAAGACAGATGTCCACTTGTGTCTCAGAAAAATCTAATAAACAGGGCAACATGGTTCCCTTGAATCATCTGGATCTCAATTATAGCTAATGGGCCACTGAATTAAGATAAATCAATAATTAAAGCTGTGTTTCTATTCTTAACCTTGTTCTATCTTATGATACACCTTGACCCCAAGGACCTGCAGGGCTGGATGTCAAACATGCCCTCAATGGCTTCTGTGTGTATGTCTGAACCAACATTGACTATCGCACATCCTGAGAAAAAAAGAAATCCATAGGCATAGGTCATCCTCTGAGAGTAGAGACAGTGATGAATTTTTCAGCACATGTGCCAGTAACACCACAGAGAATAAAATTCTCACAAAAAATTACCCCAAACTCCTAAAAAGTTCAAATAACATTTACACTTTCTATATGAGAATGATTCTTTATAGAGCTGAAGTTGGTTTACAGCAATATTTAAAGCCTATATATAGCTTTATTTGACCATTCTAATATTGAATATAGAAGCAAATTTCACATATAACTGTATATAAAAGAAGCAAATTTGACTGCATCAAAGGCAATCTCCCTCTGAAATATGGAATGCTACCAGATTATAGATCACCTTGGAGTTGAGAAGACTCTGTGACAAGGCATGACTTATGTGTTTGTGAGTGTGTGTGTGTGTGTGTGAGAGAGCGAGAGAGAGGCTCACTGAAATAACAGCTTGACTGCATCTCCTCGCCACAGGGGGAAAGCAGAACCAATCCCCTCTGCTCACTGTTGCCGTGCGTCATCCATCACAGACCTGAGGCACCACTGCTTTTACCACACGCTCCCTCACCTTGAGATGTCACTACGCGTTACCATAACACGCGTGCAGGAGTATGCCACTGTGTGTGTGTGTGTGTGTAACACTACATGTATGTGAGAAAGTGTGTGTCTGTGTATGTGTGTGTGAATGTGTGTAACAGTAAGAGAGAATAAGTGTGAGTGTATGTGTGTGTGTGTCTGTCTCTGTGTGTGACACTATGTGAGAAGGTGTATGTACATTACATTTAGGCATTTAGCAGACGCTTTTACCCAAAGCGACTTACAAAAGAGGATAACATTCAAGCTACAACACAATGAAAGAAAATGTGTGTCTGTATTTGTGTGTGCATGTATATATGTAAAAGTAAGAGAGAGTGAGAGTGAATGTGTCTGTGTCTGTGTCTGTGTGGATGTCAGAGCTCACTGGCTATATTGCACTGTTAAATCTTTGTACTTTATGGCAGCTGTCAGATTCATTGATGGTGTGAAGTTGTGTGCGTGGGTGGCTCTAGGCGTTGAAGATCAACGGGATGAATCTCATTCCCCTCCCCGCTCACAGGGCAGAGGCATGCAAATCACACAGGCTGAGCCGAGGAACCATGCTGCTTCTCACCTGAAGTAGGTGCAGAGTGCGATACTGTTGCTGGACACACACAGACAGACACACAACCTACATTCATACAAGTGTGCTCACACATGCATTCTCACACCCAAACACACACACTCCCATATGCACACCTATGCACTCTCTCTCACACACACACACAAGCACACACTGTCTCCCAAACACACACACACACACACACACAAACACACACACATGCACACACACACACACACACACACACACACAGGACACACATACACACACACACACATCGTCCTCAGGGGTGCGAATCATTCACAGGCTCATTCATCAGACACACATGACAGACACCACGGCCCTTTTCATCTGTTCCTGGTAGGTGCACAACCCCATGAAGCATGAAATAAATAACGCTCGTGCCACACTGCTGCCCCATACTCCCTGTGGGGGCTATGGGGTGTTTGTGTGTGTGTACATCTCTAAAAGCTACTCCAGCAAGAAATCAGATCAATCAGATCAATCCATAAGGAAGTCGCTAGTGTGGCTCTGAACTCGACTACCATACTGAACTGTATAGTCCAGTCCGATCACATGACTTGAGTTCTCTGGTGAAGACTAATGCTGTCTGTCTGTCACAGGTCAGAGTCATGGCCAGGATCGATAGCGGGCTCTGATCAATAGGTGATCAGTCATGGCACATTGTTCAGAGGATTTAGAATCTTGATAGATCTCTGTCAACCATTCTGCAAACAAAACAGTCAGACTGTCAAACACAGTATATCACAGGGAGATTGTACATCAATAGTTATCTGATATCAAGTTGTTCATGGGATGTGGCTGGACCATTGGCATATAATGTATCTGGCCAGGAAGAAAGTGTGACAAACACCTACGGTCATACGATACTTGAGTCAATTCTTTCCATGAAAAAAGACACACTATGTCATCACTGATAAGACAAACAAACTCACAAACAACACCCAATCACCTTCTTTCTCACACCTTTCTATCACCTCCTTTCTTTAAACTGCTCCTACTTTTGGTTTTGAATCATCTTGAGTGACGCCTTGCTTACATTCACATTGTATTTACTGTAATACAGCTGCCAAAGTGGAATGAGATTCCATAGGAGAGCTTTCCCAGAGCTAGCTGGATGAGGTCAAATAAGGGATGTTTCCCTTAATTTGACCAGAAACAGGCCACCAAAAACAGGGACGGTACCTGGTAATTGGGGTTGCCTGGTCACCCTACATACAACCTTCAGAGGGCATCAGCAAAAGACAACGCTTTGGTATATTGGACATTGCTATATATTAAAACGGTTGTTTCATATT
The DNA here is from genome assembly GCA_027481765.1 of Tenualosa thibaudeaui. NCBI lineage: Eukaryota > Metazoa > Chordata > Actinopteri > Clupeiformes > Clupeidae > Tenualosa > Tenualosa thibaudeaui. Next base: position 5,431,335 of record JAIFZK010000001.1, on the reverse strand, counting down.
CTGTTGCTGTTTGTAAGTCATTTTGGATGATTTAACCTGAAAACCATGCCGTATAGCAGTGGTTGTCAAACTGGGGTACGAGTACCCCTGGGGGTACTTAGATCAATTCAAGGGGGTACACAAAAAAAGTCTGTGAATAGATTCTCAGGTCTCACCAACATGAAGTTCAGGTACAGACTATATATGGACAAAGATCTTGCACTCAAATTGTCCCCAATACAACGCAATTGCCACTACATGGTAGCCTGTATATCAGTATGACTTCACATTTTGTATATGCAGCAATAATAATTAGAAAAATATGAATTATAATAGCAAGCTGCCTATGGTGCAGGAGGTACGTGGTAGGACATAGAATGTCTAGGACATAGAATGTCTCAGTTAAAAGTTTGGGAACCACTGCCATATAGCATCTTGAAGACAATGTGGTTGCAACAAGGATGTTATTATGCATATACAGGGTCCGAGGTAGATGTTATGTGTGTGTGTATATGAGAGAGAGAGAGAGAGAGAGAAAGAAAGAGAGAGTGAGTGATAGAGAGAGAGATTTTAGGAATGTGTCACCTCCTCCCATGGGAGAGGCTGTCCAGGCCTCTTTCTCTGCCTCAGTGACCACACTCAGCCAGAATGCATCTCATCTCATGCAGGCTTATGGGTTCCGATGGCTACCTCCCGTAATGTCTTTTTCATAAGGGACTCTTTGGCTCTTGAAACATATAGGCCTTAAAGATTCAGAGAAAGAAAGGCAGTCTCTGGGCAGAACAGAAAGAGTAGGAAGTACCATGTATATAATCTTGGACATTGGTTCTCAAAATGGGAGTGCCAGGGGTCGGTCTGCAGCAGGTTGCCAGGGGGTCTGTGAAAAATTTTGCTATAGTATAAATATAAAATTTGCTATAGTATATATTTTGCTAAGTATAAACTTCTCTTATGGGGAGAAAAATACTCGTGATCAGTATAGAGCTCACATTGTGCTTATTACTCCCACCAGCATAACATTAGTGACAAATTAGCCTACATGATATATTACATCAATCTGTCAAAACACTTTCCTTAGGCAGTCATGTTAACTGTAAACAAAATGAAGTAGTTATGTAACTATTATTAGTTATGTGAAACAAACAGTATTTTTTTACCATAGTAGGCCTATATTTGACAAAAAATCTATTATTTTAAAACTGCTCCTGCACTGTTGTGATATTAGCAAAATGTGTTTTTTAGAATAAGAGTTCAAAAGCATCTAAAAGAGCAAATGGCTACAATCTCATATGGAGTGTTTGAAAAAAAATCCACTCTATGAGGGGTCCCTGGCCCAATACAGAACTCCTAGTCTGTGAGACCCGTCCTGATCAGTGAGTTATTTGATTTCCCTTTGCAGCTCAGTATATATACACAGTAATAGTGCACGCCACAGGACTACTGGGCTGGACTGCATACATCTCTCTCTCCCTCTGTCTTCCCCAGGCATAAGGGAAGAGAAAGAACTAGAAGAAGGGTTTATTTGTCTTACCCTTACACCATGACTCAGGGCTATGCTGGTTTAGCTTCCAATTATGTCATGCTTAAAGATGCTGACTGCAATTCTGGATGAGATCACAATTGTTGTATGTTTGTGTTTCTGTTTAAACTTTAAACCAGACCCTCGTTCACTAAAGTGGATCTGGACATTCGGTAGTGAGATTTGATTGCTTGCTTGTGGTGTAAAATGATTGGATCAGCCCCTGACTGATAGCTTGCCTTGACTGATAGCATTCCATCTCTGCATTTACAGTGCCTCCTCCTGTTCACTGATTGGACAGGTTAAAATACCTCCTGAGACATTGAGCTCAATGGGATCAAATCCAAACAAGCACTGTAGGGAGATGATAATCAAGCGGTTAATCAAGTGCTAGGAAGTCATGGCCAGGCTAGGCTGCACCCTTTGTTTGCATACTTTGTTTCTAGTTCTCAGAGCCAGGGCATCTTAATTCTTTTTACAATGTTCCTGGAGAATGAAGAGCTAGTGCTTGCAGGGAGATACAGTATAAACTGAATGTTAGAAAAAGAGTTGTGTGTTCACTGACTGAACCCTGCCTACCACACCTAATTCCGTGAAATGGACTCACCCCCCACAGCTGTAGGGGAGGCTACATGTATCACGACCCCCCCCCCCCCCCCCAACACACACACACACACACACACACAAACACTGTTCCTGGTGCTGCTAAAAATAAAAAATATATGAAGCTGGAGTCAGAACTGAGGCTGCTATGTAGGTGACTGTATGAAGATGATGGATGGATGGGGGTGGGGCAGCACCCTAAGCTTCTTTGACCACCCATTCAAAAGAATCCCTGGCCAAGAGAATGAGGATAGATAAGGTGCTCTGTAATAACACATGCATGGGCTTTGCTTTATGAGACCCTCCACTGTTTTGACAGCGGCTGTCATCAGTTAAGCCTAGCATGTACACGGTCAATGGTGGCTCAGTTTAACTTGCCTAATTCTGTTCACCAATGCAGGTAGTTTGTTGACAGTGTTGTGGGAATATATAGCTGTGAGAGTATGTCAGAGGTGAAGGGGGTGGAATGTAGAGGGGGTTTACGTGGTGATGGTGGTGGTGATGTGTGTGTGTGTGTGTGCATGTGTGTGTGTTTGCGGGAGGAGGGGAGGCAAAGAGACTTAATTGCTGTAATTTAGTGCCTGAATGGTTAAGGCCATACCACCTGACAAATGTATTCTCCTCCACCTCCATTGCCACCCCCCACCAAGCCTGCCTGGCTGCCTGATCCTGACACTGTGCAGATGCCTTGCCTCAAAGGTCAGAGGTCATGTCCAAGAGTGAAGTCTCTGATTGGATGGGCTGACCGGGGCATGGGGGGGCAATGGTCTGAGCTCATCCAGCTGGTCCTACAACCACCACCCCGCCCCAAGCCACACACATACACACACCACCATCACCACCACCACACACCCAGGCCCTTCAGCACTGGCTAATTATCAGCTGTTTTTCCTTCGCCCCTTGCTCTTGTTTCTGCAAGAGGTTACTATGGCCATACCACCCATCTCGTCCCCGCTAGCCCCCTGCTCACTCACTGGAGTTTAGTCTACAGGAGAGGGAAAGCAGGAAGCTCTTACTGCTTGAGTGAGTTACTTTTCCATCAAGATTAGGGATGCAGTTACCCTTCAGGAATCTTACCGCTGGCCAAAACATATCCCTGGTTCTTGAAATATTTGGACCAAGAACTTTGCTTGCATACTCAGTTATACTTTGAGACATTACCTCATAGTTTTTGCTAACTTTAACTGGAATTACATAAATAATTTTCAAATTTAATTTGAGAAGCAATTTCGAGAAAACAAGATTTATGAAACGGGGAGTAATTGAACAAATACATTCCGATGCCTGAACGTTGTTGTAATTTGTTGAAGGTGTACTTAGATTACACTCAACATTTTTACCTCAACAGTAAAAGGTCTCTGTAGACTGACTGGACAATGCATTCAGGAAGCAGAGGTTTCTGTGAGTCGAGCAAAACTGACTCCAGATCAGTAGACAACAGCAGGCGTCCTTACTGACAGAGAGGCTGTACTTCTGCCTCCTGCTCCATGGAGAGTCATTGACATCAGAACAATGCAGCACACCGGCAGTGCTCTCTCCTCACATAATTAAATGGAGCTGTGCTTAAGTGTGTGTGTGTTGGAGAGAGAGAAAGGCTTCAGCCACTCCGAGGCCCCTTGTATGTTTGGACACCTGTTGGCCTTTGCCTTCTCCAACAGAGAGGGCTTTATGGAGCATTGTGAGAGAGCGGCCACCCACGGGGCAGAGAGGGGCAGCTATCTTAAAGCAGCCCAGAGCCTCTCAAGGACGTCTGGATCATAGAGGAACAAGCATGACCCCCCCACCCCAAAACAACCCCCAGTCCCACACCCACCCCCTCAGTGCTCATCTAGAAAAACTACTAGTGTTGTTCGACTGCAATCCAATGTAACTCCCCAACAGAGAGAAGTTTGCAGGGGATCTCTGTTTGAATTGGCATGCATCTGAGTCCTGTCCATCAGCATTAAGAATACTGGTAGAAAGACCCATTTGGATGGAGAGAGGGAGGGAGTGAAAGAGAGGGAAAGGGGGGAAAAGAGTGACAGAAAGACAGATAGAAGGTAAAACAAAGAGAGATTTGTGAGTGCTTTTGTGTGTGTGTGTGTGTGTGTGTATGTGTGTGCATCTTTGAAAAGGTGGGTTAATACTAAATTAAGTTAGCCAAATGAAGCCTGTCAGGGAGCAGAGGAATGACAAATGAGTCGTGAGGCTAATTTTGATGTGTGTGTGTGTGTGTGTGTGTGAGAGAGAGAGAAACAGAGAGAGAGAGAGAGAGAGAGAGAGAAGGAGTGCGTGTATAGGATGGATGAGAGTAAGCATTTTGTTATTATTAGCCTATCATTCAAATGAAGAAGATACACAAAGAACACATTTACTTACATCTAACCACACAGACACACACACACAGTCTGAGCTATTTTCTTGTGCTTTGAATTTCACAAATAGTGTGAACTTTAACGAGTGGGAGATGTGTGTGGGAATGAGTGGGAATGAGCTGATAAGACAGAGCATGTCTTCAACAAAGGAAAGGTGTTTTCATTTTAAGGAAAAGTGTACAAAGAAAACTTACTTAGTTACTACATAAGGTTTAGGATACTTATTTTGATGATATTGACAGCAGGGAAATGTCCCTGATTTTAAGGTCTGGCCACCTCATGTTGAATATGAAATCCTGACACATAAATATTACATATTACAAATTACTGTATCTGGCTCTCTGTTTCCTAACTTTCTCTCTTTCTCTCTCTCTCTCTCTCTCACACACACACACACACACACACACACACACAGACACATAAATAAACACTTTTAGTAATTTCAGTTGTGGATCTGTGAAACTGAGAACATGAATCATGGTAAGTAGATAAATAGCACAGTGTGAAAGAATTGGAAAAGAGAGAGAGAGAGATAGAGAGAGAATGACAGCAGAACAGAAAAGGGGGAAGAAAGAGATCAAAGGGAAGAGAGTTATGACATGACTGGACATATCTCCACTGTGGGTGATGAGGCGATTTTATGAGAGATAAGTGATGAAATGTCAGTACACTGCTTCACTCTCTCTCACACACACACAAACACACACATTCCCTCACTCTCTGGTTTCCTCAAGCTGGCACTCACTCTATCTAACACATACAGAAAGACACACACACACAACACACATGAGACTAAGCTGGCGGGTCGGTTTGGTCATTTGTGGACCCTCAGGCTACCCAAATACATATAGTATATGTATATACACACTCAATGAGTGGAAAGGGATCATGAGGCATGATATAAAACACACACACACACACACACACACACACACACACAATAGAACTACACTGACGTCATACAAAGTGCATCCACAAAAACACACACTGCAGAGATCATATCACAGAGCACATATGAACACACACATAGGTCATCACATGCCTACACACACACACACACACTAACACACACCGGTGCCCAGTTGGGGCAGAGATCTTATAAATCAGATCATAAAAAATATATCATCTCATAAAACAGCAGAATGAGAGGGCCTCAGATGGAATGATGTAATTCACTCAAGGCTCTCTCTGACCACCATCATGAGCAGCTATCATAAATTTAGGTATTCTTATGGAATAATCTGTGTGTGTGTGTGTGTGTGTTGTGTATGTAGGTATGATGTGTGTATGTGTGTGTGTGTGTGTGTAGTGTGTATTTCTGACAGTTTCATTGCCGTATTCTTTATACCAGCTGTTTGCTGTTGTTATATCTCTATGGCTGTTAGTGAGATGGGGGGACAGACTCTGATGGATGGAATGGGCTTCCACTACCACTTTATCCTGGGCCACAAAGACCCAGGACAGCATAACACCTCAAACAATCAAATACTTACTAGCCAAAAAGACTAGGCTACTTGTTGTCATTCAGGGCAGTATGCATGTTTGTTTAACCAAAAGCAGAACCTGCTTTCTTATGCCTACGTGAGTATGCATGTGGATGTATATATGATTAAATGTGTTTGCGTGGTGGGAAGGGAGCTAAAGTATGAGTGATTGAGAGTGTGTATGTGCATGTGTGTGTGTGTGTGTGTGTGTGTGTGTGTGTGTGTGAGTGTGTGGGAGAGTGCTGTGATCAGATTATGGGGCTGTTTACAGACCCCTGCAGAGGTGATGCCCTTGACTGTATTTCATTAGGTGGTACCTCGGCCTGGAACCTGCATGTTTATGGAGATGATGCTATTGATCTCCATAATATTTCCATTTGGGTTTATCATCACAGTATAACAGGATAGTTTATAGAGCATCTTCATTGCTGTGTACAGTAATTTATAGCATAATGTCATGGTTTATATACTCTAGATGACCAGAGAGAGACTGCTGTCATTCACAGTGTAATAAGCATGCTCCTTTATAACTCAGGGACAAACCAAGATATAAATGAAAATGTGGTGTAAAATTTCAGTTTGGATAGCAATTGTTAGAGTTTTTTTCACAATTAACTGGATTTTTCCCCCAAAATGTAACTGTGGCCTGGAAATCTGGAAATTCTGATCAAGTTCATGAAGGTCAAGGATAATATTTTAACAAATAACGGCAGGTTTCATAAAAATTCCACACTACCTCTATCACGTTGACTTCTTTGCACATGCACTGTGCTTTCTGGGTCAATACAGTACCAGGGTGGCCTAAATATATTTTTCTCCTATTCCTTCTGTTCATCTGTTCATGCCACCAGTTTCAGAAAAATACTGAAAGAAGTCATTAAAAGCTGAGCTCTAATAAAAAAATAAAAGACTACAAGAAATAGTCTTGCTAAGGACGTAATGAGATGCATGTTAAAGAAGGGCCTTTTATTGACAGTCAGCTGTTCATCCATATGCACTCCTGTTTTGGCAAGCAGCTACTCTTTGGTGGAGATGTGGCACACTTTGGAGAATAGCTGGTGGCATGTCTGATTATTTTATTTACAGTTCACATTAAATTAAATATAATAAGTCTGTGTGATCTTGCATTGACTGGTAAGCTGGTGATCAACCTTGAACCTGTGAAAGACAGAGAATGATTTTGAGAACATATAACATATGAATGTTGAAGCTAAATTCTGGTAATCTGGCACAGTGTAGATGTACACAATAAGCCACGGGAGGCCGTTGTTTATGATAACTCTATGATGGCTAAGGGTGTCGTTAAGCACAATGTAGCCTGGCTATGCCTTTCTAGCTAGTCTGGATTTGGTCCCATTGAGCTCATTGTCTCGGGAGGTATTTTAACATGTCCAGTCAGCAAACAGGGAGGGGTTGTGAATGCAGAGCTATAATGCTATCAGTCAGGGCAAGCTATCAGTCAGGGGCTGATCCAATCTTTTTAAACTTCAAGCAACTCAAGCAAGCAATCGAATTTCACTACCGAATGTCCAGACCCTGTGTATGAAACGAAAGTGTAGAATTAGGGTTTGGTTGTATTACCTGGCTAAGCACGATGCAAAGCCAAATGGTTCAAGTAACGCACAAATGCAGCCACTGTAACTTTTTTGGGGTGCAGTGATATTATATGTACAGAACAAAATGCATCCAGAAGCGAGATATGACTCTATGAAATTTCTCTAATGGCATCGAACATGACTGAGGCAATCACAATCAAGGGACGGAACCATTTGTTTTAGTTAAAGAAAGCATCTCCACGCTGTTTGTTCAGTGAATTGAAGCACTTAAACAGTTTTTTTTTGTTATTATTATTTCTCAAAGTCAGCAACTGGATTGCACTGATCTGAGTTGAGTTGAGTTGAGTTTTAAAAAGCATCGTTGCTAACGTCCATCACATTCTTGTTAAAGTCTGAGTATAATGCAATAACTACCAAGATTGTGACAGAAGTTAGCAACAATGGTTTCTAGAAATGTACCCATTTGTTTGCAGTCATAGGTGCAAGCATACGTTAGACACAGACACCTGTGAGACGGGCTTGACTGTTCTCTGGTCAGTCTGTTAGAGACGATGAAGTGGAGGCTACACTGGGGGGGTCTATGCATGGGAGAGCCAGATGTTCATTGGGTGGCAGAATGCGGGTGATACGCCCACACAAACGAGATGGTTCCTCAAACACCTGTGTATGAGATGACAGAAGAACATAGAGGACCTCGTGGAGGACCTGCTAGTGTCGTGGGATGACATGACCAGACTGGGGCGGAGATGGTTTTATTAACATTTTACTTTAAGGAAGTCAACCCTCAACTGTTTTAATCGTGCAGAAGATTTGATGCACACCAAAGTGTGTTTCACATGTGAAGTATTTGTGAATGTGTCTATGTGTGTGTGTGTGTGTAGGGATGTGATGACCTCCGACATCACTAAGTGTGCTTCACTGTGAGGGGTCTGTGAGTGTGTGTGTGTGTGTGTGTGAGAGAGTGTGTGTGTGTGTGTGAACGGAGGCAACAACCTCTGACATCTCAGATGGTGCTTCACTGATGTGACTGATTTCTGCATCCGTCGCATTGCATTGCTCCTCCACAGCTTCCTTGACATCCCGCTAGGAAAAACAGCACACATACAAACACAACACATCACTTTAACAGATGACGAGATGGACAAATAAAGATACTTTTTAAGCCATGCATGCAAATGCATGCATATATCACATTCAGTCCCTGAATTTGGTAAATGTCTGTGTGTGTGTGTGTGTGTGTGTGTGTGTATGTGTGTGTCTTGTATGGACAGACTGACCTTTGACCTAGGTGGGGTACTTTTGCTCCGACAGGTCCTGTGTTCAAGCATCTCACATTGCTCCTCCTCAACAACAATTGCTTCCATCTGAGAAAACATACACACACACACACACATTTGTAATACACACTGAAACACTTCACAGAAGTAAACATAAACAGTTCACAATATAAACAGACAACTTACAATGCCTTAAACACACACAAAGGCAGGGAAATAAGCACCAATATTTACTTTACACTAAACACAATACACATACACAATACACCTCATTTATCACACAGCTGTACACATAGTCTCTCAAACATCTCATCATACACACTGGAAAATAAACATTACATACAAAACACACAAATTTATACACACATAAACTCATGTATGCATGCACACACACACACACGTACACTCACACACACACACACACACAGAAAGAGAGAGAGAGAGAGAGAGTCTCACCTGATCAATCGGAAGCACCAACCTTACATGTTTGTCCTCCGGCACCTCCACTGCTCCTGATGTTTCTTTACGTGAGTGTTTGGCTCTGAAGACACTGCCCTCTGTGGAACATTATGGACACTACTGAATCTTCCAGATAACAGCACTCTAAACCACATCAGGGATGTTTATCAAATTATGTTTATGTTTATGTTTACTGATACTTTGCAGACGTTTTTATCCAAAGCGACATATATATATAAATTAGGTCTAAAATACAGAGTGAAGCAAGACAGATCTCTACCCTAGTTTGAAATGGGTGCACTGCAGGATCAGAAACATCGAAATATCAGTATCACAGATGATCCACACACCGGAGGGCTCCAGTGTAAAATATTTAATTATGTGACATTTTGAGCCATATGGTTCTTTTTAACACTTTTCTTAATTTGAACATTGAAATGGGACCCACTTCTGTGTGAATCAGCTTTAATTTTGTTTAAATTAGATAAACAGAGACAAATGTTCACAATGGATTACTTTTTGTTTTTGCATTTATTGTAAATTGCAATGTATTTGTGCAAGTATGCCAAATTATTTAATCCAATCATAACCCTTAGTGTTGTTTACCTCCTCAGAACACTTTTTTGTTTTTTGCAGATATTCACAGTGAATTATTTCAATGCAGTTTCAAAACATTCATAAACATTAACCTTTGTTTGCTATTTTAAACACACCTCAAATGTCTCTGCTCCTAGTCTACCTAAACTGGTTCCACAGCACCACACAGCTACACACACACAACCTGACCAGCACCACTATGGGAGTCTAAGACCAGACCGCCACCTCTGCTCTCACACTAATCAATCAGGCCAGCCACATCAGTCACATTCTAACCCCATCACCATGCTTGACCACAGGTCCCCAGGTGCGGGGAGAGAACACGGCTCACAGAGGCCTCCATATTAACCATGACTACAGTCCCTGTGAGCCTCATTCTTTTGTGCATGAAGTCAATACGGTGCCAATCAGTCTTAAGGCAGCAACTGGATGTATAGACACTCCAGCTGTAGGCTATACACTGGTGCAGGCTGCCAGGGGTATTGTTATTGTTGCTGTGTGTTGTGTGCTGTTGTGCGTCTGGACTTGACTATATTGACTGAGGGGTTTGGGGTTGGTGATTATAAACTCAGGTTGCATACATTAGGGGACTCTTTGAGTCATCTGTGTGTGTGTGTGTGTGTGTGTGTGTCTCACCTCCACTGGAGAGGAGGGGCTGTGTTTTCAAGGATTCTTCAGATCTCTTGTTTTGCTTGGCATAAAACAAGGAATTTCCATAGAGTTTGGGATCTGCAAACTACACACACATACACACAACAGATCACACACTCAGCTAAAACACACTTGCTTAAAACATGCTTATAATGAACAAATAATGTATCTATAGTTATTAGTACACCAATGTTACAGCATTGTGCCACTGAAAATCCACTATTCTATCCACTATACACACAACACAAATATACGCATATTCTTTGTCCATTATCCTGAAAGTGCTGCTTTCACTAGTGCCTCCAATAGTCTCCACAGCTTCAGCACTGCCAATCGGCCTTCACTGGAAGACCAGCACTTTACTGTTGGCAATCTCTTTCTCTCTCTTGCTGTGTGTGTGTGTGTGTGGGTGTGTGTGTGTGTGTGTGTGTGTGTGTGTGTGTGTGTGTGTGTGCGTGTGTGTGCATGTCTGCATGTTTAGTGAACTTCCGTCGTTTCACCATTTGGCCCTGCTCCTCAAGGGCTTAGTCACTGAGTGAGACGAGGCCCAGCCATCAGACAATCAATCCGTGGTGCAGCAAACTAATCACATAATGCTGCTGCAGTAAAGAAACACACCTGCAATGGCTGGAGGGTGTTACAGTCTCAGTCCTCTGAGAGAACCTCCCATCTGTCAGCGAGAGGACTGGCCTACATGCTTCTGTCTGTCAACTAACTTCCAACATACAGCATGGTTTGGTGAAGAAAGAGAAGGAATTATGCTGTGTTTGTAGCGAAGGACTGATCAATCTTGGACCTTTATTGGCTGCTAATGAATCAGCCAATCAGGACTTACGTTGCTTTGCCCTTGCTCCTTTGACAATCGCCATAGAGAGTTCAAGCTCTCTATAAGTGCAGTCACACACATAGCATCTGCTCTGAACTTAACTGCAAACTGAAATGGCAATTGTACGAGCAAAGGCAAAGCAACGTAAGTCCTGATTGGCTGATTCATTAGCAGCCAATAAAGGTCCAAGATGGGTCAGTCTTTCGCTACAATGTTTTTTTTTCCCTTTTCAAACCAATGTTGAAATTGAACTTAATTGACCTGCAATGGAAACCTTGATCTCCCAAAATGACCAGATCAACATTAAGAAAGACCTGGGAGAGTCATTTTGAACGTCCCAATGTGAAATGCACAGGGGAATAATGAAGAGGGATTTAGGTTCAGGGAGGTAGCAGGAGGACACATTTTAAACAGTAGCACCCTCGGGGTAACAATATAATCTTCTTAGAAAATGGTTTATCTGCTCTAGGCTAAAAGGGGAGTTTATACAATCTATGTCGCCCCCCTCTGGTGAAGACTGGGAAGGCAACTCAGACAAATCAAATGGCAACAAGACACTACAGCAGCTGGGCAGTACACTCACTCAAGGTGCACAGAACAAAGATGCCATAGAGCAACAGAGTAATCTATACTTGGATAAATTCATGCAAAAAAAACAACAAAAAATCCAGCTATTCCGGCAATTTCCGCATTGGTCAGTTTTGTCTTTTTAGAATAAAAAAAATAGAAATTATTAAACTGATTCAAATGTTTGACACCATGGGTTCAGCCTTACAAAGCAAAATTCCTATCCATCCAGCCCATCCCTCTCTCACTGCACTGCCTTCAGTGTAATGACTCCCAACCTGTCGGACGTGGCCCTCTAGTGGGCTGTCAAGGTATTGCAGGCGAGCTGTGGGAGGCCTTCCGATTTTAAAAATAAATAAATAAATAAAAATATCATGAAGGATTACTAAAAAATAATCAAAGGGATTTACATCAAAATAAATTAAATTAATATTAGTCTTTCCTTCAATTGGAAGTTCTGCTGACATTTGGCGTGCAAGGTTGGATTGGTATGGGTAATGCTAGCAGCTAAACGTAATCATGGAGCAGTCGTTGTTAGGTGGAAAAATATATTTATTTACGGAATGACGTATGGAAAAATATGTTTATTTAACACAACATTTCCATTTATGTATCTTCATCAGGTTATTACAAATGTACAAACTCAACACAACCTTTTGAAAGCTTGGTTGACTTGACAGGACCAATTAAGTTCTACTACAGAATGGTGTCACTGCTTCACACAATGTCCATCTCAACAATTGTCCACAACAGTCACAATGTTGGTAAGAAACATAATAAAGGATGTCTAGTGAAAGCTGTTTAAGTTGGCTGTCAATCTAGTAATACTACTGCAGTGCCCGTACAATGTATTTCAGTAAATTGGTAGAACACGTGTGCAGTAGGTCCATGCTGAATCTGTGATTATATGGGCTGGACTCCTGGAGGCTCATGCAGGTGGAGGAGGCACTTATTTATTAAAGGCTACTAAGATGTTCAAAAGTAGCAATTGTTGAAATAGTCAAGCATGATTGGGTTGCAGGTAAAGAAAGATGCACTGCATAGGCTACCCGTGTGTTTCTTTGTTGCGAAATGATTATGTGCACATTAAGCACAGAGGCTGCCATGTCTGTGTGATACAGCCAAGAAGCTAATTTTTAGGCTAATGTTATTTGTCAGATAACGTGCAGACACATGAGGCACCAGATATAGCGGAGAAGTTCATTTTTAGGCTAATGTTTGTCACAATTGACGTCCAGACACACAGGGCAACAGAACCGTGAGGGTGGTAGGTTGTGGTATTTAACAGCCTGCTTACCCACGTGAGATGCATGTGTTGGCACATTGTTCCAAAATCAGCAAACTTAAACAATGTGTATATCCTTAAAGTGAGACATCTTTAATCCCTTGAATGGCAAGAGGATAGAATGTCTCAGCAAAATGGGCTTTTTTTAATGCATGCAGGTTCAGTAGACTACTACACCGGGAGTGTAGCCTACGTGAGAGGGGGGAGTGGGGAGTGTGAGAGGGGGAGTGACTACAGAGGATAGAGTGGCAGAAAGCAACTCCTTAAAACATGCTTGTTTTAAGGATATCTTGTCCAAAAACCACTAAAGTTGGCACATTCACTCGGGCCATCGGCAAGACCCATAGAAAATTTGAGGTAAGTCAGATGAGTGGTTCGAGAGTTATGCGTGGAACAGAGTGACACACAGACAGACAGTCCTTGCATGAATAGATGGATGGATGGTGCCCTGATCTAGTGAGTCAGAACCTGTAGACTTATATTACAACTGCATAGGTTGTTATGACACGTTTGACTTGTGGTAGATGTCATGCATCTGCTGAGAAATGGCCTGTGTACTGTTTGAGTAAGCTTACCAAATCTCGTTTGATCTTTCCTTTCCTTGGTGCAGGAGGCAGAAAATCACTGTGGGGAGAGGGGAGATTACATGAATGGGGTTACATGAATGATGCTTAATGACATCAGTCATGAATATTAAAAAGTGTCATTAGAGTTCATGACAAGTCATGTCATGTTTACGACAGGCTCATGTCACTCTTATGTCGACAGCCTCAAGTAAAGTGTTACCAGTGTGCCTTAAGGCATACATTATCTCAAGCATTCACTAATCTGTCTTTCTACTATACTGTGTTCTCTGACCCCTCTAGCCAGTCTGAGAGAGAAACGCTTGCTGAGGAAACTCACCCCAAACTGCCTTTTTGCACAGTGTTCTTCATCGGAACCCAATGGAGGTAGGGGAGCAGACGGAACCGTTCTGTGCCTACACCCACGTAGTAATGGTTGTGTTCTAACTGCCTAGAACTGGTTATGGGAGTTCCATCCAGCCTGCACAATCTTGAAAGTAACACACAATCCATCATATCATAATAATCTAATGTTATTCTGTACAAACCAGTGTGTTGTCAGATTAACTTTATTCACTCAACCCATTTGGGAACTTAAATAATAATTATAAATGTATCTTTATTTGGTTTTATTAAAAACATACATGTTTTTCATGGCTGTTATTGATCAAGTTGACAGGACTTTATTGCCTGTGCTACTCCCTTACTTGTGCACTGCTCCTGTGCGCAGATGCACTTTTTCTGTCACCATGGCCAGGACCCTTTCCCAGCTCATGAGAGTGTACTTTGGGAGGAGTATGCGAACAGCAGGGACCAAGATGTCTCCGTTGGTAAACACACTACAGAAAACAGACAGAATATATCAGAGCACTGTTGACAGTGAAACTAAACCTAAGCACATAATGGATTTTGGCAATGCAATATGAGACAAAAATATGTTACTGTATCTACTTACACAACCACATTGAAGTATCAAGAGAACAAAATAAGTCTTTCGCGGAAAGTGCAATTTACAAGAGGTTGCGATAGAATTTGAAGAAATTTTTTTTGTGAGAGAAACTAGTTGTGCTCACTTGATAGTGCATGGCTCATACATGATCCTCCTCCAGCGAGCAGGCACATTGATGGTGCTGTGGGCCACTGGCTGAACCTGATACAATCGTTCAGAAGCATTTAGCGCCATAAAAAGAAGGCAATTTTCTTAAAAAGACTACAAGTGGTTTTTGTGGTGTTATCATAACAGAATATACATAGGCCTATATATAAAATTCAATAACATCCAAACTCACCATGTCCGACGTTTTGCGCTGTGGCTTTCTAATGACAATGTTATTGTAACTAAAAGAAAGATAATCGAAAGGGACAGGAAAAAGATGCAAAGGCGTTATTAGTCATTAGATCTGACCATATAGTCTAAAAGATCATTTAAAAAAGGCTACTTACTCAATTTTCTTGAAGCACTCTGTTCCACCTACCACATATTTTTTTCCATGTTCCAGAGTATCCAAACTCATAACCCTGTGACCCTCACGCGGAGTGTACACTTTCCTGACAGCACCGAAGGAGGCAGTGATCCCGTGGGTCACTGCGTTTAGGAAGCTATCAAATGTTACCAGCTGTCGAGAATTTATCACGAACCTTTTCCCAGGGAAATAAGCGTTGCCGTTTATGTACACAAGAACTGTTTTTGACATTCGCCCATGGGAGGGCCTTTCTGCGACTTCTGTCATTTTTGAAGACACTAATAATTCTGCTTGACGGCCTGATATCCCGTCTCCCGGGATTATGATAGAGGTTGATTGACAAGTGATACCGGAGGATAAACAGAGGTGTTCTTGTGCAGCATGATATCAAATGTCGGTAGCTTGTTCGCTCATCACCCAGGACTTGACCGCTTGGGGAAAGCATCACCATGGAACGTGATCAGAACATGAAGTGAGGTCACAATCAGGGAAACAGAGTAACGCTCAGCAATCCAGAAGTCCAGGTTTTTGGCTACATTATTTCAAAAGAAACGATTTCCTAAAGGGCGTTTTCTAGATTTTGGGTGCTGAATTCCAGTCATTCATTTTTCAATTTATGCACATACATGATGCTAGGCGATATTTATTTTATGGACTCTCACATACATGTACACTTACATGTCTTACATTACAATGTAAGTAACAAATAAACTCCTTGATCTTTGAACACTTTATCCAGTCTTTTCCATCTCTCACTATCTCACTGGTTGTTAAACAGTACTCCAAGCATATTTCCCAGTGTCTGCTGTGTCTACAGCAAAATAGCTAAGAAAAAAAAATCAGATATGATGTTATGATATAAGCAAAACACAAAGTTACATGTACTTCAAAGGTCTTTATTAGCATGAAGCGTTATGCATTCTTGAATCACAATTTGGAGTTGAGTTTGTGGGGTCTTAGAGAGTGGGCAGAGAGGTCAGAGGTGATGTTACCCCACAACCTAAGCCTGCTAATCCCGCCATCTGGGGCAATGACCAGACGTACATGACTGACTGTCCCATAGCGCATTAAGCTCTCTCCCGAGTATATGTGTCTGTGATGGGCCTGAAGCTGAAAAAGAGAGGAGAGTTTACACTGGTTAAACTTTGTATAGACCCATTTCAACTGATTTTTATATGAAACAGCCATATAAAAATAAATAATTTATATATTTTTGGCTCAGAAGAGAGCTTTGCATTCTTTTCTTTTTTCAAATACTTTGAATAGACTTTGTTAAAAAAAAGAGAGGCCTCTCTGCTGGTACTTTCCTCACCTTCTGTGGAGGCAATAAAACTCTCCATCCACCAGGGGGCTCCCTACTCCACTTGCTGCTGAGGCACTGCTGTTCCTCATCACTTGTCAAATGGCACACCTCTAACCTGCAGGAGTCTGGGAAGTTACCTGCAGCCAATCAAAACACACAGACAGGACAGAACAATGCAACAGGGCAATTAAGCTTTGGGATGAAACCTGATTTCACACACAGGATATTGCATGTGTGTGTTTGTGTGGACATGTTAACACCAGCAATCAATCACTGTCACATGTAATGTCAGTACACTGACTGGTCAGTGCATGTGTCAGGCAGTAAGTTCTCCTCTTACTGATGTTCTCATTTCCAGTTACCGCCTCTTTCCTTCTACCGAGACTGTAACTGAATACTCAGAGTTCATTGAACAAGTTCATTTTTCTATCGACTGTGGACTGAACTTGTCATATTTATAACTAAAGAACTTGAACTTGCAAAGGGTTTTCTGTTTAGGTCTATATAAAATCTTGATAATATTGGGTTACTGCCTTGGTGGTAACATACAACTGTTTAGAAGATGGATTTATTTAAAAGCACAGAAGCACAGAAATATTCATTTACTGCTTTTTTCTCAATTGAAATGGTGAACAATGAATGTGAAATAATTTTTTTATATATGAACTGAATTTACCTAGACCTAGTTCAGGTGAAGTGTGAACTTGCATAACACTGCTTGTTACCTTTGAAGTGGTTGGTGTCGATCTCAATGTTGTGGATGACTCCAGGATGGCCCAGCCTAAAGACGGCCCACTCAGACCCAGGTACCTGTAGGATGCCCTGCCCATCCATCTGTGGACAGGGAACCCGAGAGTTAACACTGTTTCACTGTTCTCTATCAACAGACATGACTAGTAGTGAGCAGACTTTAGCATTTCAGACACTATGACCTATATCTGATTTCAGATTTAATTTCAGATCGTGGCATCTGGCCTAATCAATAGACAAGGCAGATGCCAATCAACAGAATTACATACAGCTTGCTCACCCTCAGCACTGCAGGTCTGTCCAGTCGTCTTGCAGTCTCCCATCCATCTCCCATATTGGGTGCCCGGCCCAAACCTGTAATGCACCAAAAGTCCCATTTGATCTTTACCCTGCCAGTGGTTTTTCAAGATGGCTGCTTATAATAAAAATGATACTAAAAATGATATTTTGCAAATTTCTCTATTGTGAGACATTAAAGTATCTCAAATCAAGTCAGGTTATTGTCATTTCAATAAGTCAGTTATTGTCATTTCAGCCATATACATTGTATAAAGTGAGACGAAACAACATTTCATCATGGATGAAAACACCCCCCCCCCCCCACTGTTTTAAAAACACTAACTTATGTTTATGTTTATTTGTAATTGGCAGATGCTTTTATCTAAAGCAATGTACAATACAAAAAATAAAAAATAAATACTATATAATGAACAAAAGTACTTTGCATTTTTGTTTTTAAATGCACAACTAAGACTAAACTCCACACATGAAAAATTATAAATAAATAGAAAAAACTAATTTACCAATAAAAATTAAACTAATTTAGCTATAGAAATAAAGGAATTTACCAATCATGTTGCGTGGGTGACCAAAGTGGGCATCGGTGTAGCCAAGACACACACCTCCATTGACCAGTGCCACCAGGTCCACCTCCTCTGTAGACGTTACAGTGGACCAGTCCCTCTGTCCTACACCATATACTCTTAGTCTGGAGATACCCCCGTCTTCAAACACAAACACAAAACCATTTACTGGGTGAGTAAGAGTAATGTTATGAAGACAGTCATAGATTTGATGTGGTACAACTTGCCACAAGTTAATTGTTGACCATTACTATGGATAATTTGCACATATGAGGAAACGTGGCACCTGGGTACATGTTGAGTCGGATGTGTGTGACCCTTCGTGATGAATTCACATGGAAGTAGTTGTGACAGGAATCAGCATATCCTGGTTTCAGCTTCGTCACTGGAACAAGCTCCTCCCAGTTCTCTGAATGCAGCTGTCAATCACAAGTGTAACCACTGACTGTCAAACAGCATGATGAGTTGGCCAGTGGACCACAGAAAAGACGGCTGACGCACAGTAATTAAGGATATTCGTCTAAAGTATTAGCCTACTTTGTCTCATAGGAACTAAAACCAATAATGAAAGGACCACATCCTATGCATTACTCTTGATTCCTTTTAGGTGAAGAGCTGTATTATACAACACAATCACACAATCAGTGCTAAGCTAAAGACAGGGTATTTGGGGTGGTTGGGTGGATTTCTGAGACTAACCTCAGCAGCGTGTCTTAGCTGTTCCTCAGAGGCAGCCATACCAGTGCGGTCTCCCTCCAGACATAGTGCAGGGGGCTTCTCTGCATAGCCCATAGAGGAGAGTGTGTCAACCACACTATAATGATTTCCATCATCAGTCCCATTTGTCATACTGAACGTCTCAAATAGAGCATCTCATGATGGTGTAATTGGTGCCAAAACTTATTAAAATAGCTCACAGCATTCCTTTTGGATACAGCAGGTTGAATATTATAGGCCTATGTCCAATATACTATTAAATGTGCATATAACTTAATTTACAGATGCGAAGTACAGATATAAAAACATGGACACATCACATTGCATATGTTATTTCAATTATGCACGACAATAAGTGAGTGTGATTTTGGACTGAGAAACATAAAACGTTCTGTTCCACACACTGAAACACATACAGCATGTACAGGCAGTGGTCAGAGCCTCAGTATTTACCCAAGCATGCAACCTGCACAGATGCGGAGGGGGCATAGTTCCCTGTGAAGAACGAGGTGTCAATGTCAAGGCCATGCACCACCCCCGGCACCCCCAGCTCTACAATGCACCAATCATGTCCTGTTGGGAGTTGACAGAAAAACAAAAGAGATTTCAGCAGTCTACAGAATCTTAACTAAGAATGTAGGTCTTACAATATACATTTTTATTTATTCTTTTTTTTATTTTGCATCAGTGCTTTGTTGTTTTGTTTTGTTTTTTACAAAGTTTAATTCATTGTGTTCAATTTTTGATTCTACCTGGAATTCTCTTTCGTCTGGTTTCCCAACCATCCATCCATTTTCCAAACTCAGTAAATGCAGATGCTATAAACTCAGGGGTCTCTCTCTATCAAACACATGTAGATACAATGTAAGGCAAGTCCATGCTATCTACTTAATTCAGTGAAAAAAAATACTAATTTCTGTTGAGAACTGGGGAGACACAGGACCAAGACCCCGCCCCCCCTTGTTTAACACTAATTTATGTCTATGTTTATTTGTACTTGGCAAATACTTTTATCCAAAGCAATGTACAATACAAAAAATAAGTACTTTACATTTTTGTTTTTAAATGCACAACTAACAAAGACTAAACTCAACACATGAAAAGGTATAAATAAATAGAAATAAACTAATTTACCAATAAAATTAAACTAAACATGAAACAAAACACGTTCATGTATGAAATTAAACACGTTGATACAATGTAAGGTAAGGATACCTACTCAATTCAGTGAAAAAAATTACTCACCTTCAACAGGTTTTGAGCAGAGGCAAACCACTCATCTGTGGCAAATATGACCTAAGATAACAGACTGCAAATCAGCCAGACTTATTGCAGTCACCCATAAAACAGAGCCGTACTGTAACTACAACTGTAATGCACGGATTCTATGTGCCTTCCTCCAATAAGATTTGAATTTACTAGTCTATTGTTTATATCTCACCTTCCCACCAGCAGTTACACTGGCCAAGTCATTGAATTGCAGAAAGTCTGGGAGGCCAGACGATGCCTGCTGTGCTGTCCTGGTCGCCATGATCAGTTCAATGTCGAATTAATATCAAAAGGCACAGTCAACTTCAAGGATCAGTCCACAGCTTCTTTTAAAATAAAACCCACCCTCAGAAATCTAAAACACTGAGCTCCTACTGAGCGCTTACTGAATAACAGCAAGATCAGACAGTTCTGTTTACAAACTCAAAGTTTCAAAAGTGGAACCTGACCAGAGTTCATTTCAAAGAGCGCAGCATGTTAGTCACATGTCTCACTGTCTCAATATATACAATGAATTACAGTAAGTGCATGTTTTGATTTTGCTAATGTAAGGCAACATAGGTCCCACCTAATCGTGCATGCAGTAATTACTATTACCTCCACCAAGGTTGTGTTTTCGCCATCATTTGTTTGCCTGTGTGCAAAATAACTCAAAAGGTACTGCACGGATTTGGATGACATTTTCAGACAACGTCAGTATTAGGATTATGAACAGATGATTAACTTTTGGTAGTGATTTGGAACACCATTTAGAATTTATATTGGGTCAGTGACCCTGTTGCCTTGGCGGAGGTCTGCACTCTGATTGATTTCCTAGTTATGAAATGTGTTACTAGGCCATCATCTTAATTGCATCAGGTTGTTTTAGATTTCATTTTTTAAAGCAACATTAGGAGTTTTGGTGTAAAACAAGTGGACTAGCAACCTACGATGCACACAAAACCCTCCAAACATTTCCAAGAGGCTTACTAGCACTGCTAGAAGATGCTAAATGTCATTTGATGGCAATGCAGACAGCAAGATCATGCTGAAAAGATTTTCTTTTATATTGTGGTGGTTTCCTAACCTTTACCCGAAACTGCACAGCGCATATCCTAAATGGCTAGTGGGAATAACATTTGTGTTCATCCACCCCTCATGAGTATATACGGCTTGCAAATTAATTTGTAGATGGTACAAAAACAAATTGACAAATGACAAAAGGATAGGGTTGACTACTGCTGTTAATTTTCATTTAGGTCTGCTTGGGCCTTTCTGACCCCAATGGCACATAGGTCCTGAACTGGGATCATGATTCTGTCATCAGTCTACTACTGACAGGTGACACAGCCCAGTGTCTGCATCTTGATGTCCAGACTATGTCCTGAGCCCTTAAATATTTAACTAGCACAGATCTGACTGATTGGCTCTCATGGCATGCAAGTCTTTGAGGGTACAGGCCTTGGGTGGGACACTAGGATTCTGTCACTACCACCTCACTGCGTTTCCTATTAACAAAAGCATTAAACTACATAAAAACTGAGACTGTCAATTCATTCAATGTTCATGCCACAATTGCTGTTTGAAAGAATCCAGCTTTACATCTTGTTTCTTTGCACCGTTATAAACAGTGAATTGTGAAATTGACACCATCCCCCAATCTATCACAATACCCTTGTTTTTTCCCTTTTGGTCCATGCTCACATTTAGTCTGCGTTTAGCCTGGCCATGCCTTGCTAACACTTCTGCTTGATTATCCCTACAGTGCTAGTCTGGATTTGATCCCATTGAGCTTGTTCCCTCATGAGGTATTTTAACCTGTGCAATCAGCGACGGAAGCATTGTGAATGCAGAGCTAGAATGCTCAGTCAAGACATGCCATCAGTCAGGAGCTGATCTAACCTGTTCAAACTTATAACACCTCAAACAAGAAATCAAATCTCACTAACAAATGTCCAGACCCACTGTATGAAACGAAAGTGTACAAGGATCTGGTGTTATAACAAGGCTAATCAGCACTGGTATGAAAATCAAGTTTGAGCATTCAGGAAAGGATGCATGCATGCATCGATATATTCATCTTGGAGGTAAAATGAGATCCTTTTCAACACTAATTACAACAGGAGTTACTTTTGACTTGTGCTGTGAATGCCTAATGCATATCAAAGGGGCATGTCACTTAAATGCAGTTGCTTTTAAGAGTTGGATAATAAAACTGAAAGGGAGAAAAAAAAAGGCCAGGATGTCATGTGGCAGCAGACAAATTTATTTTGTCATCTGCACATTTACAGCTGGAATTCAGGGAATTCAAATACAACATCTTTGCCTGTGAGCTTCTTGTAGACACCAGAGAAGGTCTCCACCTGGAAGAGAAACACAGGTGCGTTAGCAAAAACATAAGATCTCAGTCTAAAGTAGCATCGCTTCAAGGTCAAGTTTGATCTAGATGCTGTCAGCAATAGTAGGTCAGGTTATAATATGGAGCCTAGGTTCAGCCCTGAGGCCAACCTCTTTCAGTGGAAAGAGAATCAACTCCAGCCAAGTAGCCAGTGGACAACTCTGGCTCAAAGACTTTGTTCAAATGCCTACCAGAACAAAGCAACAGTAATCGTACAAATTTTAAACACTCGCATGTTATTGTCCATTACTGTGACAGTGGTACTTTAAGGCAATTAAGGCTATGATGGTCTTCAACTTTAAAACTAACTCAGCCCAATTTATCTATTGATCTCGCATCTTTATTGCCCCCTAGGAACTACTGCATACTGACACCCATTTCACATCCAGACAGCAAGCCAGTGCCAGCCAGCCTGCCGTCACCTGCAACCAGCCGTCCCATCACACGAGACAGCATCCATTCGCAGAGAATACAGAGCACACCATCTAAGTGTGACCGACATCTCTCAACTACATACATGGAAGTGAGCCTTAGAACCTTACGTCATGCAGCAGTACTTTCTGTACCATCAAGGTCACCTTTTTCTCAAGTTCCATGACGAACAGAACCCTTCTCTACTCATCAACTAAACCTATACTGACAGAAAGGAGTTGTTGCTCTCCTCCCAAGTTACATGGCATATTTGCAATCAATTTCCAGGGCACACCAACAGATAGAATTATCCACACATTTAGGATTAACATGTGCACTGCATGGTTTAGCTCCCCAGTAACTGCCCAAAGGGCTCTGGTGAAGATGTAGGAATATACAGGACGGAGTCCTCACCAGCCCAAAGGCCGGGGACTGACTTGCTCTCCAACGTCGTGGAACGGGAATATACGTCACAGCACCAGAGTGCTACGCTCCCATACGCCACATGGACAGAGCCATATGAGAGCAACCTCACAGGGTATCCACGTTGGTTTAAGCCGGGTAAGCTTGGAAAAAAAACAATCTACTCACTTTGTGTTCCACATTGTTCTGCTGTGCCTTGTCGAGGTGGACCTTGATGAGCCGACTGCTGTCCAGTTTCACACGGATCCTCTTGCCAACAATCTCGCTGGGAAAGACGAGGTCCTCAAGGATGGCATCGTGCACAGCTGTCAGAGTACGGCTAACAAACAAATCCACATTAGAATCACAAGATCAGCATGTGAAACTATACATCACATGTTAACAGACATCAATAATGATCACGAAAAAAAAAAAAATAAATTGTGCACTGCATGGTTTAGCTCCCCAGTAACTGCCCAAAGGGCTCTGGTGAAGATGTAGGAATATACAGGACGCCGTCCTCACCAGCCCGAAGGCCGGGAACTGACTTGCTCTCCAACGTCGTGGAACGGGAATATACGTCACAGCACCAGAGTGCTACGCTCCCATACGCCACATGGACAGAGCCATATGAGAGCAACCTCACAGGGTATCCACGTTGGTGAAATCAAATGTAGTCACAAAAAGCTAACAAATCTAATCATGCAGGCAACCTAATCCATCCAGGAAGAAATAAAACTGCATTACCAACACTATGCAGTATTCGGGCAATATTGAGCTGATCCTCACCTCCTTGGGCGCTTCTGCTTATTCTTTGTGCGGCTTTTCCTTGTGGGCTTGGGCAAAATTCTCCTCTGAAATACAATAGATGACAGCATCTTAGCAAGCATTTATACAACACAAAGCTGCTTTGAGCAGAACACCAGGCAATGATGGAGGGTTGTGCACTGCATGGTTTAGCTCCCCAGTAACTGCCCAAAGGGCTCTGGTGAAGATATAGGAATATACAGGACGCCGTCCTCACCAGCCCAAAGGCCGGGGACTGACTTGCTCTCCAACGTCGTGGAACGGGAATATACGTCACAGCACCAGAGTGCTACGCTCCCATACGCCACATGGACAGAGCCATATGAGAGCAACCTCACAGGGTATCCACGTTGGTATCTCAACTACTGCATATAAGTTCATTTGACAGTTAAAACCATCATCTCAAATTACCTTTAAAACATTGTTAAAGACCTGACATACAGCCACATTGATATGTCAGTGCTCTTCAGCTCAATCAGTACTACTGCTCATATGTGTTGAGCTGACACGTTCAGCCATGGGAGCAGCGCAGACATCCCATGGGTGCTCAGGAAGCAGAACTTACCTGAGCGATGAAGACCACGTGTTTGCCACTGAACTTCTTCTCCAGCTCACGCACGAGCCGCACCTGAATCTTCTGGAAGGACTTCAGCTGGGGCACAGGGACAAAGATGATGATGGCTTTCCTGCTGCCACCCACCTCGATTTCCTGTAAGAGAACCATTCCAGGCAAAATAAGTCTTGGGAATTTCTGCTCAACAATACAACTGAAAGTGACTGCTGAAAAGGACTATGCACTGCATGGTTTAGCTCCCCAGTAACTGCCCAAAGGGCTCTGGTGAAGATGTAGGAATATACAGGACGCCGTCCTCACCAGCCCAAAGGCCAGGGACTGACTTGCTCTCCAACGTCGTGGAACGGGAATATACGTCACAGCACCAGAGTGCTACGCTCCCATACGCCACATGGACAGAGCCATATGAGAGCAACCTCACAGGGTATCCACGTTGGTACAATTGCTAAACAAATACATCAGTATTATTGCTCTTGTGGTGTGCAGCCACTAATAGATATGTCTCAGCTGTCTAAGACGACAAAGTGAACTTTTGTAATCAATCATGGGGTTGGACTGGGCTGATGGGCAACTTACTTTAGCAGCGGTGATGTTCAGCTCCCGCAGCTGTGCCTTCAGGTCCGAGTTCATCTCCAGCTCCAGCAGAGCCTGAAGGAGGGGAAACCAATAAGGTTCGTGTGCAGGCACCATTTGACATCCATCTACCACATTCAAGGTGCAACAAACAGAATTACAAAAGCCTGTGGCCTCACCTGGGAAATGCCAGACTCGAACTCGTCTGGCTTCTCGCCATTTGGCTTCACGATTTTCGCGCTAGAACTGAACATGGCCTGTGTCTGAAAGAGAAAGCCGACGTTATTATATGTAATTCTATGCAAGTATGATGCATGATTGCAATTCTTTGCTAAGGTTAGGTGGCTAATATTAATATTTGCCGATAATGACAACACGCTGAGCAGCTTGACTACTACCTACATTAGCTTCCAAATAATATTACTTCCACCTTTAGACTCGTACAGGATGGCACCTAGCATGGCTTTAATAGCACAGTACACTAGTATTTACAGCACGTTTGCAACTCCTTGTAAACGACCAGAGATTCACTTCAGATGTCGCTCAACGTGTACTCGTGTGAAAAACATGGCTATCAAGATAGCGAGGAGGCTAGGTAAGCTAACCGGTTCATGGAGAACACATGAACATCCAGGGGCACTGCTTCTGAATTGCTAATGCTAACAAGCTTGACTCTCCCGATGAAACAAAATAACGGCGATGCGAAATTACAACCGACCCACAAGCCACGTCAAGTATGCGACCAAGACTGGGGCATTTTGTCTCCCCAAATCTACACGGGCCTTGGTAGCGAACTTTTCACAAGACCTCTTCAGGAGCAGCTCCGCTACTTCTCCTGTTTAAAGGGCTGAAATTGCCATCCACTGACAGAAATAAAGTAATCTAACGTATCTACGTCCCATGATAACATCGAAATGCAAAAGGACAACTTATATAGCCATTTAAAAAGATTTTGAAGACAATTCATCCACACTGCTCACATCCCCCTTACCTACCTCATTCAACGACGGCCTAGGAAGAGAACGAATTCTCGCGAGAGCTGCATAAAAGCGCACCACGTAGAAGCATCATGGGAAATTAAAGCAGAGATCATCCCCCAGACCAGTAGAGGGTTCTCTACTTTTAGCGTTGAAGGTTGAATACGGACTTAAACAGAAATCCAGTGAACTTGTAATCACGCGGAACAATTTAGTGAAGTGAAAACTGTGTTTTTTTTAACTGTTCTGCTGCCATTTACCAACATTGCTAAAATGTTCTGCAGTGTAAGTCAGAACCCCAGTATGAATTCAAATAATTTTCGTTTTAAGAAATAGACGTTGTAATCAGTCAATAGGGTAGTGTTATCGTAGGCCCTTTGATGTATCGTTAGCGTTCAGATAGCAAACGCTGACCTTTTGAGTTGGAGACATTAAAGCGACTCTAAGAAAAATGTATACGTACTCGTGTGTAAAGATACAACTCTAAATTATTTATTTTTGGGAGTCTGATGTGGAGAGCGCCTAGTCTCTGTTTCACACGGTTCTGTAGGGCTTTTTGTAGCGGTGCCGGTGAGATGGGCAAGAAAGGGACGTTTTTCTACGCGGTAAGGAAAGGATTTCAACCTGGGGTGTACAACACTTGGTGAGCTACAGTTCTTTTACTTCTCGAGGTTACATTTCCACTGACATAAAATGAGCAAACTAAATACGCATAATTTGAATATAACCCTAATCTAATCCAGGGAAGAATGTAAGAATCAAGTCGACAAGTTTCCATGCGCAACTTACAAGAAGTTTGCCGCAGAAAAAGATGCCTGGGAGTTTGTGAGGAGCCAGCCAACAAAATGCTCGTCTGGTACAAAAGAAGGTATTATTTTAACCAGCCATTCTATCCATCTAGCCCTTCCTTTTATCTTATCACTGTTATGAACCCGTAATAGCTTCGAACACCCATAGGCCTATGTGTTATGCTGCCCGGAAATCCTTTTTGTCTACATTACTGTTAACTAACATAGTGTAACTTTACTTTCCATACACAAGGCAAATGACATATTACTATAAATGATTTGTGGTTGTTAAACTATGACCGCTTTTGACAACCCTTCACCCTTCTAATTTAATGTGCAGAGTCCAGCAGCTGTGACATTGAGCTCCCTAAAAGAGCTCCAACCTATGAGGCCACTATGGCAGCTGTGATGGGAGGCTTAAAGAGGAAAACTCGGACCATAGATAAACAGCAGGAGAGCGTACAAGGGGATGAAGTGGATGGGTGTACTGTTAAACGGGCGAAGTTGACAGAAGACAAGCCCCAGAGTAGTAGCCCATCTTCTGCTGAAAAGAGTGACTTCACCTACATGGGTAGAGCACCATGGATCACCACACAAACATTCTATCTCAGTATTTTCTTCTTCTTTCTTGGTTGTAGGATGTTTTCCTGCATGGACACGATTCAAACATTGGTGATAAAGAGAAAATTTTGTTCCTAACAGCCATCAATAGTTTTACTGTTGTTTGACTTTCAATGACTTTCAATAAGTGAGTCTGAGGCACTTTTAAAACACTTCAGGCGCAGTATTATCAGGGTCTCTGCACTTGAACTTGAGCATAAAGATCATTATTGCCATACACAATTCATGCAACTTCCTCTCACCACCATCTTGGATGAAAAGTCCATCTCTGAAAGTAAATAAACAAAGGGGGTAATGCAGGATTAGCCTGTTCATGACAGCAGATTTGCAATAGCTCTCCACATTTTTTTCTTTACTAAATAAGAGAGTTTAATAGGAATTTGCATTACATTGATGGTATGTTCGGTGATGGATTTTCTTGTTCTGACTTTTCATCCAAGATGTCGTTGAGAGGAAGTTGTAGAATAGGTAATGTGCTGTCTTCAGAAACATACGTTTTACTAAACTCTGTGTACACCAACAATGTTCTTTATGCTCAGGTTTTTGTGTAGACATCCTGATAATATTGTGCTTGAAGTGTCATGTGATGTTCAGACTTCAAAAATAGCGTTTTCAATGCATCTGCCCAAGTGCCTCGGCCTCACACATTGAAAGCCATTGGGCTGAAAATACAAACAGCGGTAAATCTACAGAAGGCTGCTAGTGACGTAATTTTGTCCTCGCAACAATTTTTGAATCGTACCCATGCAGAAAACCAGCTTTACGCTTTAAGTTAACAATATAACCATTGTTTGCCTCATGTTTTAAGCAGAAACGGTGTCTGATTGTTTTTGTTTCATTGTGGTAGGTGATGCTGTGGTTGTCTACACGGATGGCTGTTGTGAGGGAAATGGAAAGATTGGAGCTCGTGCAGGAATTGGGGTGTACTGGGGACCCAATCATCCCTTGTGAGTCTTTCCTGTCACCCATAATCTGATCTTTTTTTCACGCAATCACAATCAGTTTCTTGACCCTTTCTGTATTTTGTGTGAAGTGTGTTAAATGTAAACTATCTATGTTGCAGAAATGTTGCTGAGAGGCTGGAGGGCAGACAGACTAACCAGAGAGCTGAGATCCAGGTTGGCTTCAATTCTCTATCCAATCTGATCACTCATGTACATTGCGCCTGCACTTCCAGTGCAGATTGGAAGCAATACACCTCCAGTATTTAGAATTGGAAGGAAATTATATAGCAAGTTTAAACAGGAAAATAGACCTGTTTGCATATTGTAGTCACATACACACTGCTTTCTTTAGCTAGTTTTGAATTATTTTGTTTTACATTACATTTATGCATTTAGCAGACGCTAAATTATTTATCCAAAGCGATTTACAACTCGTCAATTATCAAGTGTTCAGGGCCAGTCTCCCCCCTTGCTCAAGGGCACAACAGTGGCAGCTGGGATTTGAACCCACAACTTTTCAGGCTACTTGCACGCTAGCCAGGTTCCTTAACCACTACACTACCACCACCCAGGTGTTCTACTCTTGATTTTTTATTTATGTTTTCATTATTTAATTACCTGTATTGGTAACAGAAGGTTAAAATGGCTTTTTGCCTTTTCAAATCACAAGTTAACTAATTTAAGAAGCCTGCATCTAAAGCTCTTTGTGTGTCTGCACCTTTCTCTCTGCAGGCTGCCTGTAAGGCACTGGAACAGGCCAGAGATTTGAAAATCAAGAAGCTGGTGCTGTATACCGACAGCAAGTTCACCATCAATGGTACTTCAGGGAATCTAAGGCCCTGTTTCCGTATATCTAGATATTTTTTTAAAAGTATATATATAAAACGCTGGATTCTGCGGATACATGAATTTAAAAAAGAATAAAAAAGCAGATTTTAATACTGTTACATAAAATATAAAGATATGTGTAAACAAGCCCTAAAATCACTATTTCTGAATGCTACTTGACTTGACCACTGGAATTCTACCTTAGGGGTCACCAGTTGGGTGAGGAAGTGGAAGCTTAATGGCTGGAGGTTAAAGGGCGGTGGCCAAATCATCAACCGGGAGGACTTTGAGCGTCTGGATGCACTTAACAAAGAGGTGCATGTTGTGTGGGTATGTACCCAATTCGATGTCTGTTATGCCAGATTAAGGTGTGCCCTGGCCTGCAATCAAATTGGCCACCTTCACTGATGAACTGACTGAGTGTTAAAGAAATAACAACAAACACAGATATATGTTAGATTATGTAGGCTGGTTCTGAAGTGTAATCGTGGCTATGAACAGGATTTTCAGCAACCAGCATGTCAGGGATCCGGGATCCGTATCAGGGATCCACATCTAACAGTCACCAGTGTATACCATTAAGTTCATTACGTTATCAGTGGTAGACATGAATTGATTCAGTTCATGGCTGTTATAATTCCCAAGAAGATGGAGATGCTTACAAGGTTAACCCTGTACTTGAGAGTCATTTAGTTGATGTAGTGTTCACGTTTTCTCTACCTCTTTCACAGCAACACATCCCAGGTCATTCAGGCTTTGCTGGAAACGAGGAAGCGGATAGACTGTCGAGGCAGGGGGCTGCTAAACCATTAGCCCAGGAATGATTGCTTTGCTCCTCTGTACACCTCCTCCTGCCGTCAGACCTGGTCCTTTTCATGTATGGATGAATGGTTCATAGACCCTTCTGAGCAGTCTCCGATAAAATTGATTCAGAGATCTTCACCCCCCAACCCCATTTCCCCTGTACTGACCATTTCTTTGTCTGGTGTGCACCAGCTGTTCGTGCGGAGGTTTGAATGCCTAAGCTATGGTCACTCTCAGATGTGCACTTGTCAGTCACACTAGGAAGTTGTAAATACACAATATGCTATGCTATGCTTGTTTTGCACCTCTGTTCATCTGACAAGATCTGTTCTATAGGGGTGATCAGGACTTTGCTTGTTTTGAAGTATTTGAATTGAATTGCTGTTTCACAGCTGTATCAAGTGAACATTATATATGGTTTCGGATTTCATTCAATTCAATTAAGTTTAGGTACCCATCAGGGACGATCCAGAATCCCACTGGAGATGTTAAATTCATAGGCAAAATTCCAGTGTCCCCACTGAGCCTTAAGCAATGAAACCTCAGATTAACTAGCATGAATCTGCCTCTTGATTGGCTAATTCATCCCTGTTATGTATTTGAGGGTTCAGTTAGGGCTTAGAATGGGCATTGGTACTTAGACACTTTCAGCCTACTTATTTAGGGGTGGCTGTTATTTATCGGCGCTGTTGCACTTGGAGCCAATGAACACAATGTTTTGCATTTTTGTTTTTCCCAGAAAACTGTTTCAATGGCTTTTGTTTTGTCTTTATGTTGTTAAATAAAGTCAGTTGTGTATATTTTTGAGTAGTAGTAGTCAAAATTAATTGCTGATATTTTGCATTAATACAATATATATATATATATATATATATATTTTTAGAGACCACATGTGAAATGGCAATGTTAGGGAGTCAACAAATGACTGGCATAGAACTAATGAAAACCCCAGATTTTGTATCTCAAAAAATACACACCATCAAAAATCCTTTATTGATAATCAAAAATTGAGACCTACGTGTAGAAGCCAAAACTGAGTTATATTGTTGTACTATAAAATGATCATCCCCTTTGGATGGTCATTTACATCCACTGTCTCTGGCTGCTGTGTGAGGGTAGTTTGCTTCTTAAAGAGATCACCCACATGGAGACACTGATCTCAAGTATTGTACATTTAAGTACATTTGCCATCACAATGCTAAGTTTCTTGTGTGTATGCAAAACTCTTGTACACATACTCTGGGTTTTCTGAGAAAATTTTGTATAACCAATCTAAAAGTTGATCCAGAACATTGCTGATATTCTGCATAATCAGCTTAAATACTTTGTTGTCTTTGTTTGCAATCGCTTGGAACAGTTACAAGTAGGTTTTTTTCAAGTAGGTTTTTTATTATCGTTTCAGCCATATACACAGTACATAGTGAGACGAGACAATGTTTCACCGGGAACAATTGGTACACGTAACTGTTAAAACACAGTATGGACAAGACAGATACATAATAGTGCCTACATACACTATTGCAGAACTACACAGATTCACTCACACACGCACTCCCACACACAACTACACACGCACGCGTGCACTCTTGTACACATATGTACATACATTACAACACAGTTGTAAACAATTGGCAGGTCAAAATACAGGTGACCTAAAACAAACACAGAGGGCATAAAGGTGCAGTATGCTGGTTTGCATCCTGAGTTACATTATATGAATTATAAGAATCTAAAAAGCTGTACAGGCAGCTTATTTTTAGGCACCCAATTATCTAGGAGAAATCTGGTGTAATTTAACCCATAGCCCTGTTGTTTGAAATCAACAATGCTTTATGTATGAAAAAAGACAAAGATTTGATACCACATAGACTGACTTGCAAACTGGCAACTAACACTAACTGAATAGGGGCATGGAAAAATGAAACTGAAAGTGAGTTGTGTGCGTTGGGTTACAGTAACAGTAACAGTGTTACTTTGAGGATGTTTGGGTTTGGACACTGTCCCCTGAATCTGTGGTAAACTAGAAGAAACGAATGCGTAAACAGACACAATGAGAGAAAGTTTAGAGATTCATTCAATTCAGCATGATACCCATGGAAACACAGGGCACTGTCATTCCTCAGTGTGGCTGGAAAAGATGTGAATCACTCTGGCTCTGGAATCTTTTGACTGTTCTCTTCACATTCTTACGTTCTTATTGATCTCCTGGAAGCTTCTACCCACAACCTCCTGTTGCTCATTGAGCAGACTGTACAGGTGCTGGTAGTAGGCTCGCTTATCCCCTTCCTCGTACCTCTTCACAAGTTACCTGCCAGTCACTCTTGACCTCCATGATTACCATGAGCTTCATGGTAGGCCAGTGGAGGATTTGCTAAGGAGCCCGAACATGCCTTTTGCCCGACTCAGGGCCGTTCTCTTGCTCACACCCGCATGCTGCTCTTCATCCAGAATCTGCTGCTGCTGCAGGCATGTAATGCACAAGCAGTACCCTATGGAAGGACAAAAAATGCCTTATTCCAAGCTCCAGTACCTGCCTCCTCCTCCCTAGTCTTGCCCAGTGCCTTGGTTGCACACTCAGACATGTCCCCACAGCCATTCTGCTGCTGAAACAGGAGAGTAGCATCAACGCAGTGCTTTAGGTACTGAACAGGTGAGAGAGACTCTTCAGAGAGGAAAGGGGGGGGTGTCCATACTGGTCGCTATATCCCCATCACTGTGAGATCTAAGTAAAAGAGAGGGGAAGTTAAGTGTGTTAAAGTCTGAAATATAGAAGGATTACTTTAAAAGGTATTTAGTAGCCAACAGGCCTGGCAGTGGTATAGCCTAATTAAGAGTCTGGTAAGCCTAAGCAAATAGTTCTTTCCAACCATGGCTTTTTTGGCTTATTGTACATTTGCCTATAACCTGTGGCAGCTTCTGGCAAACAATGCTGACCAGATAGGCCTTTTGTAGCTATTGTTTATAAGCTAGCTATGCTTGTTCTAGTCCAGGTGATTTGTTTCACTTTTTCATAAAAGCATGAAATTTGGTACACTTGAACAGTTTGGGGCCCTGAACATTTTCAGAAATTAAGCCACAGCAAAACCACCTCATGGCAGCACAACAATACCATACATGACATTGCAAATGCTTAGTGGTTGCCCCAACCATTTTTGCTCTCCACCATAACTTAATTATGTGTTTTGCATCATATCCCCAGGGCTAAACATGGTAATGACCAAAAGGTGATACCTACACCTATGTTTTGATGGTCAATGAGTTACAATGCTGCCATAATATCATAAACAACAACATAATTTATTAAGTTTCATTTTCTTCTTCACAACAATCTTTCAACACTCACCATAGTGTAAATGCATACAACTAGTTGATCGCACAGAACCTTTAGTGCTATCTCAGTGTGACTGTCCTTGAACTTTTCGTGTAACCTGGTGAATTTCCATTCCACTTCAGGACAGGACAGGTGAATCTTTTTCATGCGTGTCAAACTCCAGTCTATTATGAAATAATGAGGTAGAAAATAAAACACATCAGCAGTAGGCTCATCATGGCATGAGTTTTGGCCTTTTGACAGATTTTTGTCCAAAGCCACTTGCTGTTATGTAGCCTAATCTTGATGTAGAACTGACCAATATTAATACTGAGCGCAACTGAAATGGGACAATAACAACTTGCAATGTAAAGTAGACCTAAAAGCTCTTGTTTTCCTTGAAGTTAATGTGCTTAGACAACATTAGCCACAAGGGGGCAAAGTAACTTCTTAATCTAGCCCACTTGAGAAAACCAGACTTTTAGGCAGAAGGCAGAAGACAATTTTGTTGCCGTTGGTCTTTAGTCTATAGTAGGCTAATTGGGCGTATGTAGACTTCAATACAGAACTAGCCTCTGCGCCCCTCATCATACGATCTGGGTTCCAAGAAGTGGCTCATCCGCCTCTAAACCAGCTGATTCTAATCAGTCTACTATTCAGCCAGCACCCGTTAAATGAACAAAAGCTATCTTCTGCTGTTCTACCCCTGAAAGCATCAGAAAGTATTATGCTAAACATTGGGTATTGGTATTTCCCAGATAGCAAAAATAGGACATGTACACACGTAGGCGGGTATTTTACAAACGCACATTTGCTGTCCTCCGTTTTCTAAAAACTCTTGGGTCACACACGACTGTTTTAAATATATTCACATCCACACAAAACCGCAGAATTTCGCTCCTGAGCGCAGCTGTAAGAATACCAGACTATATGAGGACGAGGTAACTCCGACAATGACAGGAGGGAGGACCTGGGCATGCGGAAATGGTGGGCATGCTGTGTGGGTAAACTGTCACTCTACACCACGGGTCGACCACATTCCATGTTTTTTTCCGAGCAAGTCTTTTTTATTTTTATTCCGCCTCCTGTGATTCTGGTTGAAACACAATATTACACATTCCTGTCATGTCCAAGTGGAGCGGTTTGTACCGAGTAGCGCTATAGGCCTACTCCAAAGGCTGAAGACATGCAAGAGTGAACAGACCTACGTCTGTGAGTTTATGCCCAACCCTCAGGAAACAGCAAAAATCAGATACAATGTTGTCTTACTACATTATATTAAACGCTGCCCAACTACCCAACTACTATAACAATTGTTATAAGTATGCTTTCAAGTAAGATTCTGCAGAAGTTATTTCTGAGTATCAAATACTGCATATACACATAAAGATATGTTATGTACTGGCACACGGTGTGCCGACTCAAAACAGAATGTATGCTTAATGTCATAGTGGTCTGTGGGAGAAAACAAGAGGCACTTATGGTGGCCTACCGGGTGAATGACGGCTCTGCTCCCATCTACCTGAATACTCTCCTGAAGCCCTATGTCACCCGACGTCCGCTTCACTCCTCTAAGGAACGTTTTCTAGTACGGCCAACACCATGTGCAGGTCAATACAGACTCTTCTCATATCTGGTTCCGCGCTGGTGGAATGACCTTCCAAGTGCTACCAGATCAACTGATACCTTCTCCACCTTCAAGAAACTCAGACCCAGCTCTTCCAAGAATATCTCCTGGCGTAAATTTTGAGCATGCACTTAACAACTTAATTTCTCTGCACTGTATTACACTATTGCTCTTTCAACTTAAAATAGTGCAGTTTCTATGTTAGCAATATGCACTCTTTGTTAGTTCTTTCATTGTATTGTAGCTTGAATGTTATAATCTTTAGTAAGTCGCTTTGGATAAAAGCGTCTGCTAAATGCCTAAATGTAAATGTAAACTTTAGGAAAACACGAGTCTTATCTTACTTCTTGCAGAATTTCTCCACGCCACTGCAAGACACTTGATGTTAAGCAAAACGAAGAGAATACCAGAGACAGGATTTGCAATTTTGAATCTGCGCTGTCTTTGTTTTACAAAAACTTAATTGCATGACCCTCTAGATGTGGCTTTAAGTTTAACTTAACATCCAGTCCGTCATTAAACTATTTGCTTCAGAACAAATAAACCAATAATTCTAATTATTTAACAAAACAGTATATTTCGTTTTGGCATAACACAATGTAGCACGTTTACGCAAACTAAAATACAATTAATTAATTAATATGATGGCGAGGCAGCTGCTGCGGCAGAGGTGGCGGTCACGGATGCTCCTGAAAAGAAACGCTTTGAGGGTACTTACCGCTGGGTGTTTAACTAAGCCGTAGGCCGGGCTCTGGCCCGCCACCTAGTGGCCCGTGGCCTAAATTACTTGCCGACCCCTGCTCTACAGTTTGAGTGTTCAATGGAAACACTAATGCCATTAAATGCCATTAGTGTGATTAGAAAACAGCAAATAAACAAGATAACATGTTGTCTTTGTTAGAGACAGAATGTATTATTTTATTTGTAAGGATGAATGTGTTCTTCTAGCTTTGTTTTTTTATTTAAAAAGAGTTTTTTTATAGTAATTATATAATATTAGCATTATTATAGCATTTCTGAGATGCACAACCAATGAAAAAATGCAGAAAAGAACCGTGTTTGGGAGACCCTCTAAAAAAGTTGATTTGCTGTTTCCTAAGCTACTCACAGACTTTTAAGTGGTAGGCTAGTGTGTGTATGTGTGTTTCCTGTGACGTCTTTCTCTTGGACCATGAACTATTAGTCATTCAATTTCTGTAATTTTTAAATCTGTCCCCTGCTTTTATCAAAAACATTGTAAAAGCACTAAGAGTACAGTTGTTTTGTTGCTCCCCTTGCTTTATCTCAAGTTACTTTTAGCACACTGGCAACAGCTGCTTTCAGTTTAATAGCTTCTGGTTTGAAGGAAGAATTGCAGACTGGTGGCTGACTCCGGAACTTCAGGAAACAGGTTTAAACATTACAATGGCGTGCGTCAAGGGAGACATAAGGGTTTCAGCCCGAAAGCATCCACCATTAAATCTAAACAATGAAAGTGTTCCACTTCAATACACTTAACTGAAAGGAGTTGCATACAGTTAGCATACAGTTGAAGAAAGTACAATGGGAGGTGATTGACTGGTTCTTTACCTGGCACCACTCTGTCTAATGGCCCAAGCACACACCTATGGCAATTAGCATTGTTAAGTGGCTATCCAGTTGTACGTATACACCAAGATTCAGAAATATTACTTATGGATTGTTCTGACAAGTCATACACATTATTACACTCCTTGTACATGAATACATTCACTACCAAACATGAATACAAGGTCTTTGCAGTGTAAATACGAACAAAAGACACACCTTGTTAGATGAGTAAACATGTTACTTTTGTTGGCTTTTAAATTACATTAAATCAAGACAATCGAAAAGCTATATATGCCAGATAGTTAATCATGTTAATAGAGACGATTATATGATTAAATGATTAAATGATTAAACAACTCCTATCACTGTCTTTTGTTTTCAGTTATTTAAAATTGTGTAAAATATCCTGTTTACAGTCTTTTCCTGAAATTTGCCCTCAGATGCCTGTCTACTAGTCTGAACCTGTTTTGCTGTGGTAAAACACTCCAAATAGTTCCCAATGGAAATAGTAATGGTTCCCTGTCAGATCAAGGTCTGTCCAGAAAACTCCTATCACATATTTGGTCAAATTAAACAAATTTGGTAAATAAGTTTGCCACAGAATGTTGTACATTCTTCTTTAATTCTTAATTTTCTAATTCTAATTCTAATTATTCTTCTCTCACCATACGTTTGAGGAAATACAGTTGTTTATGTTTTATTGTGTTTGTGTTCCAGTCTTTGTTGTGCCACCTGTATTCCTTTCATTCCAGCTGCAAAGCCTGTTAACTCACCCAACTGGAAAAAGAACATCATTACTAGAAAGCTTCCCGTTTCCCCCAGACCCACTAAATGTATGGACGGCTCTTAAGGGGAAGGGTAAAGCTGTTGTGAGATAATTACTTGGGGAATGATTACTGGGGAACTTACTACATATCAATGTCAATTTGAATACCTAAAAGAGCACAGAGAAAGATCATGCTGTGTTCACATTTGTACAGGATATACAAGGTGCTTCCAAATAAATGTTCAATTTTGGTTCCCACTGGTATTCTGGAAACAGTGCTGCAGGGCCTAAAGCTCCCAATGGTAGCATAGGGACACATCTTGAAAACAGCAGATCGCAGAGTTTATGCTAACCACATCTTCCAGATGAAATGAGGGAAATTTTGGGAAAAGCGACTACATAGTTATGGCACCAGCTGCTCAAGCCTCTCCGCTCAGAAGTGTCAGGAGCTGATGCGAGCATGTCAGATTACGAGGGAGGCAGCAAAGGGAGTTCTGCACTAATGAGTCCAGCAGTCATGGAACCAGAGAGAGAGAGAGAGAGAGTGTGTGCGATGTGTGTGCGGGAGAGAGACAAAGCCCTTTGTGTTGTGCAAGATCAATAGCAAAGGCAGGGCTAGAGGAGTCAACCTAATCAGCCAATCAGACACACTGAGGGAGCAAAAGCATTGTTGTCTTGGCATCTGTTTTCATGACAGCTGTCTCTGATATGGGGTAGCTTTAAGTGCCTCCTGCCATCAGAACTTCGCTGAGTCTTTGATGTGTGAAGCGCGTCGAGCTGATTGTGTTTGTCTGCATCACTGCAAAATAGTTAAAAGCTGTTTGTTTGTTGGCTGTGCTTTTTGTCTGTTTACCTTCTGACAAGTAAGCAGATGTGTTTGAACACATGGTGATCAGAAGAGATGAGGAAAGGTCAGAGGAGAAGAAGAAACTGGAGAAAAGGGTTAAATGAGACAGAAAAAGATAGACTCTGACAGAGTATAGCAACACTTTATTAAGTGTGGCTGTTGGAGGTGAACTGATAGTAGGGTATAAGTGCTCTTCGTAATCATCTGTTGCCTAAGCATTGGCAGGCATTGCAGCCTCCTGTAGAAATTGTGATTCAGAGAAGATGTAGTATAATATCTAACTGTGACAGTCCATAGGTTGCTTAGCTCTAAAATGTTCATGGTGTCAGTCATGTGTCTGCTCAAGCATACTGGGGTTCATACACTAAACAGGATTTATCTAAGTTCAACTAATATTAGGCTATAGCTTTGCAAGTACTAGAAGTCTGTGAGAGTCTGTGAATTATTTCCGCATGCAAGCTTTTTTTATTTAGCTCTTATTTAATGTATTTCAGTGTGGAAACATTGTTAGAAATTGAAAATAGAATTTCTGATATCAAGCACTGATATTGACATCATTACGTAAACATTTCCTTCTAACATGTCATTCCATAGCAACGGTAACCAACATATTGTTTTGTGTCATTACCTGTGTTGATTGGGATGTCATTACTTACAGAAAATTCTCTGCTGTTTGCCATTTCTTGAAATTATATTTTCAACGAGCAGAACTTACCATTGATATCTAGAGTCTTGTCCAGAGCATACATCTATAATAATTGTTTTCCAGTCAAAAACGTGAAGGAGTCTAACAATATGGCAGGTGAGTCAGTCCATTCAGTTTGTTACTTTTCTATATCAAGCACTTTTGGAGTGAGAATTAAGACCTCTATTCTATTCCAATTTTTGCCTACAGTGCCACAGTCTTTTCTAAAATCATCTGCAGTGCTACTCCCTGTACCAATAAATTCACCATTATTCACTCTTATAGAAGCCATCTGGTACAGAACCTGCATAGCACTCACCATAATGTTGCCATAAAGTTTTGCTTTGGAAATGGGCTCTGAATTTCCTAGCTGTCTTTGTATATTTTTAAGGTGATCAAGATCATGCCATAGATGACATCCTGGCAGGGGGAGACTCTGGAGTCCTTTATCCGGACACCTTCAATGACATTCAAATTGATGTAACAGTCCATATGCCAGTCAGTTTTATCCCTCTCTTGGTGCCAGTTTTCGTACCAGTCCCTGTCCCAGTTCCTATCACAGTACCAGTCCCCGTCCCAGTTCCCATCCCAGTCCCCATCCCAGTTCCCATCACACCTGATGCAGGCCAACAGAGAGGTGATTGCCAGTATTGCACTTGAAATTCACTGTAAAAATATTTGTCATTAAGTATTCTAAAATAATGACGTCTGTCTCTCTTTTGCAGCTTCCACTCCAACGGCTAATGGTAAAAATAGGGGAAAGTTTAACCCACAGGTTGGAAAAGCTGGGAGGCTTAACTTGCAGAATACTGTGGAATCTGATTTTTTTAGCTCAATAGCAGGTACCTGCTTATTCTACCAAATATGTAGGCTATTTATGTACATGGAACTTAGCTTGACATGTCCCGTATCAAAATATCATTCATGTCTGGAACTTGATTAAAGGAATCATATTTGCATATCTATAGATGTAGAGCACTGACTGTCACATAATGCCATCACGCACACATGGTTTTCAGTGCCTGAGCCTGAGCGAAGGCCATCAACCAGTGGTGTCTCTTTGTCTGCTCGGAGGAAGAGACGGAGGTGCCACCCAGACAATGTTCCTGCCATGGGGAACACATTACAAATGGCCAAAGGTAGGCCATATCTTCCCACACTGACCTGCCCAAGACCCATGGCCAGTATGTCTCCCAAGTCTGCATGACAGCAATTCTGATGCTGGTTTTAGATGAATCAGAAGATCAAAAGTCTTATGTGGCTTATGTGTCGTGTGCTGTCCAGGGTCCACCAAGATTAGCAGCACTGCTCCCCCTGTGGAGATTGACAGACGGAGAGTCCCCTCCAAGAAAAGAGACAGGAACACTGGAGAGCCCTCTGAGCGCCAGACCTACATCCCTGCTAAGAGAAAGTTTAAGACAAACATGAAGCCTCATAAACACAATTAAGGACATAATGACAGGGCCCACTTTTTAAAAAGTGTCCTTACTACATGCATTGTAAATGGACAAAATGGTCAATGCCTGTTGGCACATAAATGATGGTACTTCTATGCATCAAGTATTAATATGGGAGAAATCAAGGCTATAGCAAGGAGAGACCCAATTATGTTTGTTTACAATATGTCCTCTAGTGCTGAAATAAAAATAAAATACAAAATCTTTTTCCATTTCTGTTTTTTTTACATTAATAAACTATAATAATAGTTTTGTTGTGTTGGACACAGACAGCAATGTTGTCCAAAAACACGGACAGGAGCAATCAGGGAGCATGAGAATACTACCGCACAGTTACTTTATACATTGCTGTAGGCTACTATACAATTAAACTCCATGTGATGACATTTCACAGGGTGGTGCTATGATTGTTACGCAATCTTTAATCACCAAATAACAATGTTGAAACTAGATTATTTAATGAGTGACAATGTCTAAAACCTAAATAGACAGCATAAGGAACCAGCAGCTAAAGCTAAGGGTCCTCCGTTTCAGTGTAACTAGCCCACATAGATTAGCTTTGGTACACTACTCGGTATACATTTGAACTGATTTTCTCTTTTTAACAATGACTGCTCAAACAACAGGGCTATGAACTGAAATTGAAAGGGTATATGGAATGGATGAATGAAGTACTGTACTTTGTTGTCCGATAGAATATATTGAATTCTGATTCATCAAAAATAAGCGCACATGCAATTTTACTAGTGGTCTATTTTGGCTAAATGGCAACTGCAGTAGGGGACACAGCCTCTCCTAATTCAACCTCTCCTAATTCAAGGTAAAAATGTGTTTTCTGTATAAACACATCTGCAGTCCCAGAAGCCAGACATGAAGCAGAATCTCCCACCCTACAGAAGAGTGGTTCATATGTCTTCAGATATTCTCCTTCAGAGTAGGTGCACACTCTGCTACCATGACAATTAACAGCCCCTTGTAGAGTTATGTTTTTAAGTATTTAGTATAATGCTATTGTGATCCTTGAGGCAAATTTTGCCCATGCATTTTACCCATTTTCGAATCACTGATGCACAAACACACACACACACACACACACACACACACACACACACACACACACAGCGAGTGAATGCACACTAGCCTGGAGCTAGTGTGCATTCAAAATAGAATCAAAAACACAAATAACATAAAATCAAAAACACAAATAACATTGAGAGCATGTTCCTACAGTAGAAAGGCAAGGATGGCACTTCAATCATTTAATGACTTCTTGCCTCTCTTTGTAGGGACACAAACACCCAGGCCATGGATTGAACATATGACACACAAATGTCCTTACTCATTTTCTCTATGTTTTTATATGGTATTTTAATACATACACACACACACACACAACACAACACAACACACAACCCAGCAGATGGCACTGTCAGGATGAAACAGAAATGTTCATCATGTCAGGTATGTATGTCTATCAATCTGTCTTTTCTTCTGCCCTAGTCTTTTCTCCTACTCTCTTTTCTTTCTCTCTCTTTTCACCTCCGTGTTTATCTCATCCCTCTCTTGGCCACTATCTTCCTGCCCTAATTATTCATTTTTTCTTGCATGCTTGTTACGCAGGGAGTGGCAGTATATTTAAAGGTAAGCATTTGTGTGCATGCCTATCTGTGTGCCTGTTTGTGTGTGTGTGTGTGTGTGTGTGTGCACGCATGCGGGTGTGAGCCTGTGTGTGTGTGTGTGTTAGTAAGTGTGTGTGCTCACAGGTGGAGCAGTGAGGAGGTCGTTTGTCCACAGACGATTCATCACACAGCCCACAGTGCTCTCAGCTCCTCTGTCACCTTGACAACACAGCCCAGAGCAACATGCCCAGGTTAGAAACTAACTATTGATTTGGGGCCAACACTCTCCACCTAACACTCTATATTACTGTCTCTTTCTCTTTCTCTCTCTCTGTTTCTCTCTCTCCCTCTCTCTTTCTTTCTTTTTCTCTGTCTTGCTCTCTTTCTCTTTCAGCATACAGGCATACAGTATATAGGTTTGCAGAGAGGGTGTAGGTGTAGACACGCATACTAACACACACACACACATACACACACGCATATAATCATGTACTTTACTGCAGTCACATATCATAGTGTGCAGGTGTGTTTTTTAAAAACAACTGGTACATGCTTACCACTGCAGGCCTAAAGGGCACAGCTTAATCAACCAGCTGCCATAAATATATATATATATATATATATATATATATATATATATATATATATATACACACACATATATATACACACACATACAACATCAAGTAATCTTATGACCATTTGCACATACTCGTGAACAAAAATGCACACACACAATATCAAGTAATCTCATGTCGCACACACACGCACACACAAATACACACATGCACATACAGTTGCATACAGAGAGAGAACACACCATGAATAACTTTTTTTGACGCATGTACATACTGTGTACAGCCATGGGAGCAAACATGAACTCGTACAAACCCAGACTTGTTTATGTGGAGATTGACACTACTATCTATCGATTGACACACACTGTAAGAATCTGTGATCACATAGACACACACTTGCCTGCACAGTCAAGTCTGGGAACAGTAAGGTTGAATAGGTCAAGGCCACGCACCTATCGATGTGTGTGTGTGTGTGTATGAGAGAGAGAGAGAGACAGAGTGAGTGAGATGAGGTGTGTCTGTATGTCACGTCTGAGAGAGACTAATGGTGTGTGTGTGTGTGTGTGTGTGTGTGTGTGTGAGAGAGAGAGAGAGTGAAAGGGAGTGAGACACTCTGAAGACAGAGAGATAGATAAGCTCTGTTTGTGTGTGTGTGTGTGTGTGTGTGTGTGTGTGCGTCCATGTATGTGTGTGTGTTTGTGACTGATGGGTCGTGGAGCAGAGATGATTTCTCCGCACGGCTCCACTCTATGATTGATGGCAGCTGCACTTATGCCATCAGAAGCCCAGCAAGGAGCCAAAATGGCTTCCTCCCCCTACTGAGGTTGCAGACACACTGTCCCACTCACCCCCACTCCCCCTGGGTTACCACTCTCACCCCCCCAGTCCCCCGTACAACACTTGAGACATTTTTTGTTTGTATTTGCATTAAGAACCTATAAATAAATATGACCAGGACTACAAAGCCCTCAATGGCCATGCACCAACATATATAACATATATCCCAAAAATATCACTAGGAGGAAGAGCCTTTTGTTACCATGCACCCCACCTGTCGGATAATCACTCCCCACATCCGACAAGTAGACACTCTCAATACCTTTAAGTCTAGACGTAAAACCTTCCTCTTTACTGTTTCCCATAGTTAGGGATGGAGCATGGCAAATCATCACTTCTCATGGGTCTTTTGGGAGGGACTGCCTCTGCTGTTGCCCCCAGTTGTGAGGCATGGCAGCCACTGACCATTCCTGTAGTAATGTTGGGTTGCCACGCATCATACCTTAGTTATGCTGCTATAGCCTAGTGCCGCCACAAACCTTTCATGTGTCATGCCGCACAACTCTCTCTCTTTCTCTCTCTCTCACACCCTCTCTCTCTCTTTCCCCTCCCTTTATTTATTTATTTATTTATTTATTTATTGATACATACATACATGCTTACACTGATCACTCATGTGCGAGCCTGGCCTAATTCATTTGGTTCCTCTGTCCATAATCATCTCTGCTGAGTGTCATCCCTGCCTCCTTCCAGGGGACTCCTGTCACCCTCCCCTCCTGAGTGGACTGCAACCAACACTACAGGAGGCCCGTTTCAGGACCCACTCTCCGTCCAAGAAGCCCTTCCTAGACACCCATGCCAGGACTAACTGCCCTTCTCTGAGGCTTTGTAACCCTTATTGTTACCTCCATGACCCATCTCACTCTAGTCAAGCCCCTACTAAACTGTCCAGCCATAATTCCTGATAACCACCTATGGACTGACTACCATGTAATGTAAAGTGGGATAATACTCTGGA
This sequence comes from Tenualosa thibaudeaui, assembly GCA_027481765.1. Classification (NCBI taxonomy): domain Eukaryota; kingdom Metazoa; phylum Chordata; class Actinopteri; order Clupeiformes; family Clupeidae; genus Tenualosa; species Tenualosa thibaudeaui. The sequence goes on along the minus strand of JAIFZK010000001.1, from coordinate 5,386,891 downwards.
ACTATTATGATCCTTAGCTAAAACCATGGACAACTTGTAGTCCATCATGACTACTACTGATTGTACTTTTCCTGTATGACCTCTCTTTTTTCCAAGATTAGCTAAACATAAGGAAGTTTTTCCTTGCCCCTGTTCCTCTTGGGTGCTCCTTCTGTGAAGTGCCATGAGACCATATTATTGTAAAAGGCGCTGTATAAATAAAACTTAAATGAATTGAATTGAATTGTATTGAATTTCAGATCTAAAACTGCTAAACCCCCTTTCCCCCTCCCCCCTCCCCCACCTCCCCATCAGTGCTTCCAGATTTTTCAAGCCCTTTGTGGCTGGGTTGCATAGGCCACTGAATTAATGTAACATTAGACTAGCCCTTTCCACAACGACATGGGAAAATTCAACTATTATTCGGATTAGATTATAGATAGATTTAGATTAGATTATAGATTGTTTCAAGAGAGTTTGATTATTAATCCCACAAGGTTTCCGTTTTAACATTCCAAATGGACCCCACTCGTTACTTCATATGGCTGTTTGATGTGATGTGAGGCTGTACTAAACAGAAGTAAAATTAAAGACAGGACCACCTACCCAATCTTTTTTCTTTGTCCTGACAAACACACACATATACACACAACACCTTACCTCCAAGCTATATTTGGGTTCAGTTCAGGGTTTCTTCCATGTCAAAAAGTTTCCTTGCTGCAGTCTACTTTAGACAACCACTTCAGGCTTTCAGGGATTCAGGCCTGCTCGTCATTGAGTTCCCGTCATTGGGCTTTGGAAACACAACTGGAACTAAGAGCATCAGTGCTAAATTTTAACTTAGACGGGGGTGAAGGAAAACCAAAGCTCTTCTCCAGACGGCTGAAATGCTGGGAGGCCATGAGTAGTAAATGTTAGCGTTTATGTTTCTTTCCATATGAGCAGCTTTGTGAAAGAAGCTTTTAGTTGTGCATGTTTTGTGGTCGAAGGCCACCAAAGCATTTGCCACATTCTATTCTGCCCCATCTTTTCCCCATTAGTTCTCTTTCTCTCCCAGTATATGTTTCTTTCTGTCCCTATTATATATCAGATATGTGGGCAGTGGTGGCAGGTGGTTGAGTGTTTTCTATCTCTCCCTCTCTCCCTCTTCCTCTGGTATGAGCGAGCTACTGACCTACATAAGCATCAGGCTGTGGCCGCAGTGGTGTTAGTGTTAGCGCTAGCTTAAGCAGCGACAGCAGAGCAGCAACTCTCTCACTTTGGCATGACAGGCCTCAATAAAATTAGCCTGGCTAATGAGGTAGGCTGACAGGCCTGCTGCTTTCGAGGTGGCACCTCTGAGGTTGGAGCAAGGGAGGGGGCTACAATACCTCAGGTGAGGCCCTAGGGAACTAAAGGCGGCTGTATCAGAAATGAGTAAAGAGACAGAGGAGAGACAGGGAGAGAAAGAGGAAGGGGGAATAAGGACAGGAAGAGAGTGAGATAATCAGTCAAAGAAAGGGAGAGAGTAGGCGGGAAGGTGAAGCAATAGATAGAGAGACAGGCAGCGAGAGAAGGAGAGAGAGGAAGGTAATGTAACAGAGGATGAGAGTGGGATTGTTAAAAAAGGTATAGGCAGACAAAGCCAAATTAAGTGTGGGAGAAAGAGGGAAAAAAACATTGGACAGAGTGAAAACTGCCACAGCAAACTAGACATACAAGTCTCCATTTGTATGGAATCAGATGATTTCTGATGAAGTCTGGCTGAGGATTCGCTAGCTGGTGGTTGAGCCTCGGCCAGGATTGGGGGGACTGGAGGGTATTCTGAAGCCCGCTGATTATCCCAAAGCCCCGTTCCTGCTGCTCTCCGGATCTATGTCGGCACACACAGGATTTGGAGGGCTATTAGCAGCAACGCACCACAGACAGATAGCGAGTTAGAGAGAGAGAAAGGCAGAGAAGATCAGAGAGGAGAAGAGAGAGAGAGAGAGAGAAAAGAGAGGCGATGGCAGTGCCATGAGTCAGTCTGCAGTGGAAACACTGTTCCACAATAGTCTGCAGCAGACCCCCCTTTTCAGTGACTCAAGCTACCATCCCAGTCTCTGTTCCAGAGAGACCTGTGGTAGAGGATAACCACAGTTTCATGGGCTGCATGTCACAAACAAGTCTTGAAGTACAGTTAAGCTCATATTGTGAGTCATGACTGTTATACCAATGCCATTTTTCATCACACATCCCCCATACTTTTTATTATTGTCAGCATGACACTGAAACAGCAGCGGCCATAGCTCTTAACAATTTATAGCAGAGCTCAATGCCCCTTATTAGTGTCTGCAAGTGGTCAGTTTTTGTTGAAATTTGGGCTATTCACACACACACGCGCACACACACGTACACAGAGTGCATAGCCACATTCTGGCCCTCTACTAAAAGCCATTAGGCGGCTGTGGAGCTGTTGACGTGGTGGAGAGAGCAGCACTTCTGGTTTCAGCTGTTTCAATCTGGAGACTTCACGAGGAAATCTGGAGGTTTCTACGTTCTAGGGTCTATTACACATATTTCCACCAACATACAGTATGTTGAAGGCAGAATAAGTGTGTATCTGCATGTTTATGAGTTCATTTGTGATATCACAGTAAGGTGTGTGGGTGTGTGCCTGAATGCATATATGGCCTTAGAGTGTGTGCTTCTGTGTGCATGTCAATCTTGAAGTCAGTGTGTGTGTGTGTGTGTGTGCATGCATGTACCATGTCTATATGATGTCTGGCCTATATGAACGGTATGGTTTGTATGCATTTATTGGAGTGTTGGAGTCTCTCTCTCTGTGTGTGTGTGTGTGTGTGTGTGTGTGTGTGTGTGTGTCTCCACTGCAGCAGCTTCTGTTGAGCAGCCCCAGTCTTCTACATTCTGAGCACGTTCAGGCAGAGACAGCTCTCAGGCAGCCATGTGGGGGTGGAAGCCTGTAGTGGGGGGAGGGGTGGGAGTCTCTCTCTCTCTCTCTCTTTCTCTCTCTCTCTCTCTTTCTCTCATCCTCGTTCTCTGTCTGTCTGTCTCTCTCTCTCATCCTCATTCTCCCTCTCTCTTTTTCTCTCATCATCTCTTTCTCTCTCCATCTCTCTCTCTCCCCTAACTCTCTCTCTCCAACTCTCCCTCTCTCCCTCTCTCTCTCTCGCTCTCATTATTTTATGTCATGTGCACTCTTTTTCTATCTCACTCTTTTTCTGTGTCTCAATTATTCTTTTTTTCTTGCCTGTCTATCGTCGTGCACTCTTTCTTAGTGTCCACTTTATCTCCAACACTCTCCTCTCTCATACTTACACACACATACACACACACACAACAAAAACAATACAACTCTTTCTCTATCTCACAGACACACACACACACACACAGGCACACACACACATACACACACATACACACAACTGAAACAATACAACTCTTTCTCTCACACACACATACACACCCCAACACAGACATGCACACATATATACCTATATACATCTCTCTCTCTCTCTCTTTCTCTCTCTCTCTCTCTGTTTCTCTCTCACATCACACACACACAAAAACACACACACACACACACACACACACACACACACACACACAAACATAGCAGCCGAGACACACAGATAAGAACACCCACACCAACACACTTCTTCTATTCAGCCATGCACATCAATACATATATTCAGAAACAATCACACTGACCAGTCTATGCACACACACACAAATTCATGCTAAACTGGCAGTTCTGTGCGCCACCTCCTTCCTTGATTGGAGTGCTGTTCAGGGGCATGTGAGGGTAAGAGCAGCGGCGCAACATACACACACACACACACACACACACACACACACACATACCACCCTCAGCAGCACCACTCCCCCCTGATGAGGATTAACAGCCTGCCAACCCACACTGGGCCTGATGAGATAGATGAGAGAGAGAGGGAAAGAGAGAGAGAAATGGAAAGATGGAGGGTGTAATGAGGGGGAGATGGAAAGATAGAGAAAGAAAGATGGAAGGTGTAATGAGGAAGATAAAAAGAGAGAGAGGGGGTGATCAAGAAGAAGAGGAAAGACAGAAAAAGACGGGAAACAGAGGACTGCAGAAGAGTATGTGTGGAAGAGAGAAGAGAGAGAACAGATAGAAAAGAGCAAGAGAGGAGAGAGAAGTGAAAGAGACAGAGACAGGGGAGAGAGAGGAGTGAACTAAAAGGAAGAAGTGAACAGAAGGCAGAAGAAGAAAAGGAAGGAAGAGAAAAAGAAGGGAGACACTGAGAACCGGCAAGAGAACGATGCAAAACAGAAGGAGAAGAATGAAAAGGGAGAGTGACAGAGAGAGAAAGATGCAACCATAGAAGAGGAAAGAGAGAGAGAGAGAATGCTAGAGACCACAAGTCTGTCAGTAAAGGCAATCAGCAGTCTCCAGTGCTTCCCTCCTGCTGTGTGCTGATTACAGAATTAGCGTGAACCTCGTTCCTCCCCTTGTGTGGCAAATTTTTTCTCAGCCAGAAAGAAGTTCAGAGACAAAGGAGAAGTTAATTAAGATTAATTAACTTTTTCTCCTCCTCTCCCTCCCTCAGATTTTTTGTGGTGCGTGTGGCCAATGGCAACTATATTTATTTCCTGTCGTTTCTGTCGATCTGTTTCTTGCCTGTCGCATTCAGCCTCTCTCTCTCTCTCTCTTTCTTTCTCGCTTGCGGCACTGATGGACTCCAAAGTTAATGGCTGCTCAGATGTCCCTCAAGGACGCCAATTGCGTTTGCAGAACAAGCGACCTTGGGTCCCCACCGGTACAGGGGGTGGTCCGTTGGCTCTGTCAGTCTCACGTTTGTGTGTGTGTGTGTGTGTATGTACACGTGGTAAAAAGTAACTAAATAACTTATGAGATATAGCAAGGGGCAAATAGGGCAAAAATTGTCAAAATAATGTGCTCTTAGGACTTTGTTGATAAAAACAAGTCAAGTGTTCTCTCAGAAAATTGTCATGGGTCTGGAATGAAAAGGGCTTCCTACAGAAATTGAAGGGCTAATGGTCTGTGGAAAAGACGTCACAGGAAACACACACGTGCACCACTTAAAAGTTTGTGAGCAGTAAACATAGCAAAACAAAATTTGAAGAACAATTGCAAATAAAATCAAGAATTTGTCTCTAACAAGGTCATCTAGGTTAACTATCAGTTAATTGGACTTCTTTTTGGAGCTTGAATGCGTTTCACTGTGCACCCCTCCTGTGGAATAATCACCCCCCCCCCCGACAAGCGGACACTCTCAATAACGTCTCTAGACTAACCTCTCTAGACTTAACTGTTTCCCATAGTTAGGGATGGAGCATGGCAAATCATCACTTCTCATGGGTGTTTTGGGAGGGACTGCCTCTGCTGTTGCCCCCAGTTGCAAGGCATGGTGGCCACTGACCATCCCTGCAGTGCTGCTGGGTTCCCATGCATTATACCTTATTTATGCTGCTATAGCCTTCATGTGGCATGCTGTACAACTCTCTTTCTCTCTCTTACCCTCTCTCTCTCTTTCAGCTCTCTCTCAATATCTATACACATACATTTATATACATATATGTATGCCCAAATAACACATTTGGTCTCTGATATGGCCTGGCCTAATCATCTCTGCTGAGTGTCATCCCTGCATCCTTCCGGCAGACTCACCCTGCCCTCCTGAGTGGACTGCATCCAACACTACGGGAGGCCCATGCCTGGACCAACTCTCCATCATAGAGGCCCTTCCTAGACGCCCATGCCAGGCCCAACTCCCCTTCCTTGAGGCTTTGTGACTGACCCCCCTCACAATGGCACTTTCAAATGGACCCTTATTGTTACTCCCATGGCCCATCTCACTCCTTTGAGTTTTACATTATGCCTGGCCACTGCTACATTGTCCTGCCATAATTCCTGATAACCACCTATGGACTGACTACCATGTACAGTAAAGTGGGATAATACTCTAGAACTATTATGAACCTTAGCTAAAACCATGGCCAACTTGCAGTCTATCATGGTTACTACTGATTGTAATTTTTCTGCATGACCCCTGGCAGTTGGGTTAGACCCTTGAGTCGTGGATCTTCCCAAGGTTTCTTCCTAGACTAACTAAACATAAGGGATGTGCCCCTGTTGCTCCTGGGTGCTCCTTCTGTGAAGTGCCACAAGACAATCCTATTGTAAAAGGCACTGTATAAATAAAACTGAATTTAATTGAAAATGAGGAAAGTAAGAAAAAGATTGGGGAAAGGCAAACCAGAAAGCAGGAGAGTTTTGATAGAAATCGGGAGAGAGAAAGAGAGTGAAACAGAGAGAAAGAGAGAGAGCGAAGGGGGCAAGATCAGAGGGAGGCCATGAAAGACAGAAAGTCAATAGGGGAGAGCAGGGAGTTGTTCTGGGTCTGGGCTCCTTTGATTGAGCACTGACTGACTGACAGAGCCTGAGGACCCTCTGATCTTCTGCAGGGAGAGAGAGGAGGAGAGGAGAGGTGTGGAGAGAGAGAGAGAGGAGGTGAGGAGAGACATGGGGAGAGAGGGAGGTGAAGAGGGCAGGGGTGGGAAGAGAGAGAAAGGAGGAGAGAAGAGGTGTGGGGAGAGGGGAGAAGACGGGAGGGGTGAGGACAGGAGAGAGAGGAGGTGAGGAGGGGTGAGGACAATATAGAGAGAAAAACAGAGAGGAGGAGAGGAGAGGGAAAGGGGAGAAGAGGGTAATGACCTCTGAGCTTCCCTATGAGACAAACAGCTCTCTCTCTCTGTCTCTCTCTCTCACACACACTCACACACAAAGTCCCACATATGCACGCATGCGGTCACATCTACATGTATAATAGACTCTCCCTCACACCCCCTCTCTATATTCTGTCTTTATTTTGCCCATGTTTGCTTTTAATGTGCCCCTGGAGGTACTGATGTAGCAATACCTTTTAATTTCTTCCATTTATTGTAAAACACTTTGGCCATAAATGTGCTACTGATTTACTTTGGGCACCTTATTGCCCAAGTGAGCATGAAAATAATGCATATTGCAGTTCTGTATCAATAAGATGTGTCATGCCGTCATTGCCAGCCTAAATTGTCATTGTGCTGGTGTGTTCGGCTAGATCTTACCACAGTCGCTTTTGATCCATGGCCTATGGTTGTGCTGATTCATTCAATGCATCATTGATCGCTTCAGTAACTGGGCTAACCCTGACTTTGTTGTCTGTGTTGGTCTGCGTTGTGAGATTGCTGGTCTGTGTCACTGCTGTGGGGGGCCATTCACTGTAATTGTGAAGATAGTTTCTGCTATTTCAGCCTTCATATTGTATGTTCCAGTGGTAGTGAATCTGAGTACATTACATTCATCTCTCTGCTGTTCCGGAGATCTTCTACACTGCCACGCCTCTCACCTCATCTCCCCACTTATATGGTGTTCAGGGTGGTGGTGGTGTGTGTGTGTGTGTGTGTGTGTGTGGGGGGGGGGGGGGCCTCCCGTGCACACCCTCAATCACTATCCTTATGCCTTCCTATACCCCCCCCCCCTCCTGCTCCCCCACCATCACCAACTCTCACCCCCGCCACATCATCAGATGCATGATGGGAAAGGGCTGCTCTTTCATCTTCCCCCCTGAAGAACATGCATATGCATCAGGAGCCTCCTCTCCTCTTCTCTCCTCTCTCCTCTCCCCCTGGAGCTGCCCTCCCAGTGCCTGCACACACAAAAAATAACTGCAGCAGGCAGGGAGAGAGGGAGAGAAAGAGAGAGAGAGATTGGAGAACAAGGGAAAAAGAGAGCAAAAGAGAGTGGTGGGAACTGGAGAGTCACTGGAGAAAGAGAAAGAAGTGATAGAGAGATCAGAAAGAGGGACATGGAGGGAGACAAACACAGGAGAGAATGGAGAGGAGAATGAGAGCCCAAAGGAGAAGGAGAGAAGAGAGAGTTGTGAAAGGAGAAGAGGAATTAGATCATAGAAAATAGGAATTGACTAGAACCAGTTACAGTTGTCTGTTAACCCTGTGATGGCAGCCCTATGTGTGTATGTGCGTGCGTGCGTGTGTGTGTGTGTGTGTGTGTGTGTGTCACCACCTACACATCACATGTACATGTTTACACCCCCTCCCTCTCTCTCTTTCTTTCGCTCATTCTGTCTCTTTGTGTGTTTGTGTGAGGTCATGGTTAATCCTTATTGTTAAAGCTCTGAGTATTTGCAGAATCTAACATTTTCACTTATTCTCTCTGACTCCTGTCTTACTGTGAATCTTTTATCTCTCTTTCTCTCTCTCTCTCTTTGTCTTCAATACACACACACCTTCTGAGACATTCTCTGCTCTCTCTCTCTCTCACACACACACACACACACAAACAGAGAGAGAGAGAGAGAGAAGAGCTCTCACATGAGTACAGGTTCTCTCACACTTTAACCCTGCCAATAACTGCTCTATTTTAGTCGGCTGGTTTAGAGGATTGCTGCCGGTACGCTTAAACAGACACGAGTGGAAGTGTGAGACACAAGAGCAGGATCCTTCCCCCTCTTCCTCTCTCTCCATCTCTTTCCCTCTCTCTCTTTCTCTCTTTCTCTCTTTCTCTCTCTCTCTCTTCTCTCACTCTGCCTTACACCTCTTCTCCTGCTCATCTTACATCTTTGGCAACATCAAGCCCCCACCTCTTCACACACACACACACACACACATACCACAGTCAGAGCTAAATGTTAAACACGGTGTGCACATGGGCTACCTGAGCAGCATGGTGTGATGCTTTGGTCTGCACTTGTACTGTGGTAGTTGTTGAAAATAATGGGGCTCAGACCCCGGTGGAGCTATTGCCACTGCCTTTGGGTCTCTCTGTCAATAGAAGCTACATTACTGTGTGTATGACAAGTTTCTCTTCCATCTCTGTTATTTTTTATGTGTAGTTTTTTTGTGGATTATTGTGTATCATTTGTTCATCATTTGCAGGCATGTTTTGGGCACAAAATCATGTGAAACATACTGTAGGTGTGTTTTGTGTGTGGGTTTAACAAAGAGCCATAAAGCTATTGTAGCTCTAGCTTCAGATAATCCAGCATTGGCTAATCCCAAACACGTCTGTGCCACAGTACCAAGATGTAGCTGATGTGGAAGAAGCAGAAGACATGGACAGTTGTCTGAGTGTGTGTGGTATTTTATCCACCCAAAACAACCCAAGCCCTCACAATTAGCATAATTATCCAATTACCGATATGGCTGCAGTCTCTGCGTGTGCGTGCGTCTCTGTGTGTGTGTATTTGTGTGTGTGTCTGTGTCTGTGTGTATGCATGATTTGTACTTATGACACACCCAAACAAATGGTCACATTTAATGTAGGTGTAAGTTAATAATAGTAGCGTTTCAGCTGCCATTTTGCCATTCAGCCCTCACTGTACCAAATATTGTCATCCCTCTTCCTACCTGCAAGACTCAGTGAAGTCAAGCATCAGTGATGATATACATCGGACTTTTCCTTTAAGTGTGTTATGTTACATACTCTAAGTCCTGCTGGAAGTCCCACTGGTGTGAATAAAAGTCAGATGTTGCGTTTGCACTGTGCACAGTTGTTAGAAATAAGCATCATGTGATTGACACTGGGAACCAGTCCCCTGAAACATCAGAATAAGATGAAGAAGAGGAGGAGTACTGATGGTTATGATGAAGGTGTGTAAGTGAAAGGACGAGAAATGAGTTGAGGCCATCAGCGCCACCACAGAAACACGCCGACCCATTCCTGCTGCTGCCAAGGAACCTAGACTGGTGATTGAGCCAGACTGCAATTTCAATCATTTCTTTAAAAGCCTTTCTAACTCCCTCCCTCTCCCTCTCCGCCTCTCTGTCTCTCTGTCTATCTCTTTCTCTCTCCTCCTCTGAGCTGCTCCTCCACTCTTTCTCTCTGTGTCATTCATGTTTAACCCTCTTTGAAGAGGAGCTTGGTGCATTGATGTGCATTGACACAATGACTGGCCGACTGACAGCACCGTTCGCAATGCTGCTGGGTAACACCTGTGTGTGAGTTTGTTTGTGTGTGTGTGTGTGTCTGTGTGTATGTGTGTGTGGTGCTCATATGTGTCTGTGAAACTGTGTGCGTATGTGTACGTGAGTGTGTGTGTGTATGTCTGAAAGTTCACTCTCAATCTCTCTCTCTGTCTTTCTGCTAAGTGTGTCTGTGTGTGTGTGTGTGTATAATGTTTGTATTTATGTGTGTGTGTCAGTGATACACTGCTGGGTAACTCCTGTAGCTTTGCAACACTGGCTGCCTGGTAGAGATTTATTATTTAGGGAAGTGCTTAAAATAGGTCATAGCGTCCTAGCCTACAAACATACTGGCAAGGCCTCTTTCGTTCACATGCACTCTTTCTCTCTTACACAAATCAGTGTGTGTGTCCAAGAGTCCTCACCATGAATCAGTGTGTATGTCCAAGAGTCCTGACCATGAATCAGTGTGTGTGTCCAAGAGTCCTGACCATGAATCAGTGTGTGTGTCCAAGAGTCCTGACCATGAATCAGTGTGTGTGTCCAAGAGTCCTGACCATGAATCAGTGTGTGTGTCCAAGAGTCCTGACCATGAATCAGTGTGTGTGTCCAAGAGTCCTGACCATGAATCAGTGTGTGTGTCCAAGAGTCCTGACCATGAATCAGTGTGTGTGTCCAAGAGTCCTGACCATGAATCAGTGTGTGTGTCCAAGAGTCCTGACCATGAATCAGTGTGTGTGTCCAAGAGTCCTGACCATGAATCAGTGTGTGTGTCCAAGAGTCCTGACCATGAATCAGTGTGTGTGTCCAAGAGTCCTGACCATGAATCAGTGTGTGTGTCCAAGAGTCCTGACCATGAATCAGTGTGTGTGTCCAAGAGTCCTGACCATGAATCAGTGTGTGTGTCCAAGAGTCCTGACCATGAATCAGTGTGTGTGTCCAAGAGTCCTGACCATGAATCAGTGTGTGTGTCCAAGAGTCCTCACCATGAATCATGTTTCCATGAGAGATGGAGAAGTACACGCCTCTCTTTCTTTCAGGAGAGGAAGACAAGGGTGGCATCTAGCATTTCAAAATAATGTGTGAATACTGAATACTGAATGTAATTTAAAATTCATCCTGTGTAAATAACAATATCAATTTATTAATGTCATTTATTTATTTTGAATAAAACCAACCATTCAAAATCACTGGCAGAACAAATACAAGTTTCAAGTCAAAGTCAATATAAGCACTCTCTTCTATTTACATTTAATAACCATGGGTAACTGGCACAAGTCTCTAGACGTGCCCCTGTAGTATGCAGGGATGATGATTCAGTCTTTAAGAGTGCAGGAAGCCATCTCTGACCTACTGTGTGAGTGCATCTCTGTGGTGTGTGTGTGTGTGTGTGTGCACATAGGGAGACTGTCTGACTGACAGACTGCTAGTGGGTTACTGGCCCTCATTATTGTTTGTGGCCCTCCACACACAACACACAACATACACACACACACACACACACACACACACACGGAACGGACAGCTCTGGGTGGCCCATGCAATGTGGGGAGAAGTGTTAATGCTACTGCTGAAAATAGGCCTCTCTTCTCCGTACCCCTCTCCTCTCCTCAGAACTCCCCCTCTTTCACACACACTCTCTTGCCCCCTGTTTCTCTCTCTCTCTCTGTTTCTCTCTTTTTCTCTGTTTCTCTTTTGCTCCCCTCTGTTCTTCCTCTCCCACTCATTTGCTCTCCTTTTCTCTCTGCTTGCCGTCTCTCTCTCTCTCCATCTCTATCGTTCCTCTTCCATTTTTACTCCCCATGCCTGCCACCACCCTCTCTCCAGCCATACCCCCATACCCCCTCTCTCATTTCTATCTCTCTTTTTCTCTCTTTATCACTCTCACTCTTATTTTTCTCTCTATCTTTCTTTTTTCTCATTTCTCTCTAATTCTCTCTCTCATTTCTCTCTCTCTCATTTCTCTCTAATTCTCTCTCGTGCATTTCTTTCTCTTTCTCTCATTTCTCTCTCTCTCATTTTCTCTCTCTCTCATTCTCTCACTCATTTCTCTCTCTCTCTCTGTCTCATTTCTCTCCTTCATCATCTTGTCTCCAGCAGACCATCTGTCTGTGTTAATGAATGCAGGCTCATTTGCATGGCTGACGAGTGTGCGTGCTTGGCATTCCACTCAAGCTTCACTGAGCACCATGAAGCTGCATGAGATGTATTACATACACACACACACACACACCTATGGAGAATATGATGCTGTGACTCTGCAGTGGTATGTGCATCTAATTACTTGCTAGTGTATGTTTGTTTCAGTTGTGTGTACGTAGGTGTGTGTGTGTGTGTGTGTGTGTGTGTGTGTGTGTGTGTGTGTAAATGTATATTTGTATAGGCCTGTTTTGTGTGTATGTCTCTACTTTTGTGTGTTTTTATGTTTGAGAGCTTGGGAATATTTTTGTTATGTTGTATTTGACTACATATTTGTGTGTGATTGTGTGTGTGTGTGTGTGTGTGTGTGTATGTTTAAATAAATACTCTTCCTGTGTCTCCTCCAGCCATCGCTGTGCATTTGTCACTGTCACCAGAGGACCCCCCCCCCCCAACACACACACACACACACACACACACACACACATGCACACACACACATGCACACACAGACATGCACATACAGGCACACACGCGCACACACGCGCTCACAGACAGACACGCCCCCCCAACACACAGACACAAACACACACACACACACACAGACATGCACACACATACACATAGGCACACATGCACACACACTCACACACACAGACAGAGATCCCCACCACCACCATCACACACACACACACACCACCCCTGGCTCCTCATCTCCCTCGCTGCCTCAGCTCTTCCTACTCATACTCTGCCTCACTGTCACCCCCCCCCCTTTCTCCTCTCTCTCTCCCTCTCTCTCCCCTCTCTCATTTCACTATCTCTCTTTGCTCTCTCTCTGTCCCTCTGCTCCCTATCTCTCCTCTAGCCTCTCTCTCTACTTCCTGTCTCTCCTCTTTCTTTCCTTCCTCTCTCTCTCTCTTGCTATCTCTCCTTTATTCTCCCTCACTGCCATCTCCTCTCTCTCTATCTTCCTCCCTCTCTTTTCACTATCTCTCTCCCAAACCTCCCAGCATCCAACCCCTGGCCTACTTTAAGGTCTGCTTCTATCCCTCTCTCCCTTCCTCTCCCCTTTTTTCTCTCTGTCTCCCTTCTTTTTCAGATAGAGATGCTTGACAGTAATGACGGAGAGGGAAGAGATGAAAAGCAGTGATGTTGTACCATACAAGATCTGTATTATCAATCAGTATACTGAAGCACTATTTGTTGCTCCTTCTCTGTTGTTTAATTCTTTTAATTCATGTCTGTATTTCTTCTTCAGACCTGTGGGAAGTCTGAGCTCTGTGGAACTAAGTGAGTCTGAGGAACTAAGTCTGAGGAACTAAATGAGTCTGAGGAACTAAGTCTGAGGAACTAAATGAGTCTGAGGAACTAAGTCTGAGGAACTAAATGAGTCTGAGGAACTAAGTCTGAGGAACTAAATGAGTCTGAGGAACTAAGTCTGAGGAACTAAATGAGTCTGAGGAACCTCCAACCCTGTACTCTACCTGTTATGACTGTTTCTATTTATGGTTGTCTTTGCATGTGTGTGTGTGTGTGTATGAGCACTTGCATGCCTGTGTGTGTGTGTCTGTGCGTGTGTGTGTGTATGTTAGTACAGAGCGTGACAATATTAGTCTATATTAATGAATAATGAAGGCACAACTAGTGCAAGTACAAGAGCTACATTGATGGAAAAATTATTATTCACTCTATGGGTTTTGTTGTCATAACAATTTAGATGTGCCATTTAAAAATAAAAAAAAAGAAAACATGAATTAATTAAAACACAGACATTTCTACATGCATCTAATCATGTACATATGAAGAAAAGTGCTTTCTTATAAACAGCATCCTCTCTCTCTTTCTCTCTCTCTCTCTTTCACACACACACACACACACACACACACACACACACACACGCACACACACACGTTTGTAGCTTGTTCTGTGGCTTGGGCAGTAGCAACTAGCCATACTGGCATCTCTCTGTGTGGCTGCCTCTCTGATTAAAGCCATTAGTATGATTAGGGAGGCATATCTTTGACAGATGCCATAACACTATCACACACACACACACACACACACACACACATACACACACACACACACACACACACACACACACACACACACACACGCACACACACACGCACACGCACACACACACACACACACACACACACACACACACACACACACACACACACACACACACACACACACACACACACACACACACACACACACACACACACACTGTAAGCCCTCCGCATATCCATTCACCATTCTCTTACACAAACACCCTCATGCACACCCACCCCCACTCAGACACAGATACTCACAAACACTACAAAGAAGCTTTGCCACTACATGTTAACCATTCTTAGCAGATGCAAAAGACTCCCTTTGAAACTACTGAGGTCCTTTTCAGAACCATGGAGCTGTCCACATTTTGCATGCCTGGACATTCAGCACCAGGAGCTGTCCATCCCATTACTTTCTCTGAAAACCCTTGAGAAAAGCCTCCAACTCCACTGGTATGGATGAAATCTTCCAGGCGTGCCTGAAGACAGCCACAAAGCCCTACACTGTCTCATCTTACCTAGCCCTACCCAACAGCAAACCAGCTACCGTGAGAAGCCAGAAGTGACCCAGCAGACCCAACAGTGTGGAGAGAAGTGGAGAGAGAGTCTTTAATTTATCCAGCATAATCTCTCTGTCTTCCACACTATGTGTGATGTGGTGACATCGAGACCTCTCCGCTCTAAACACTGCACCGCTTTAATTATGTACATATGCCAATGTGTTATTAATGACAAACACACACACACACACACACACACACACCACTGTATAAACAGTGCTGTTCATGCAGCATGATGAAGACATGTCTCCAGTGTCAGACGTTCTTGTGCCCCACACACGAACACACACACACACACACAAACACACACACACGCACAGAGAGCATGGGAGCAGACTGTCTACAGCTCTAAATTACTATGGGAGGGAGGGAGGTGGAGAGAGAAAGAGAAAGAGTGAGAGAGAGAGAGAGATGGGAGGAAATGTGTTTTTCGGCCTGGTTGTGGCTTTGCCAGCCGAGTGTTAATTGTTTTATGGGGAGCTCTACTCTGTCTATCTCTTTAGCTCTCTCTCTCACACACATACACACATACACACACACTTTCTCTGTCTCTTTCCCTCTGTTCCTCACTCCTCTGTGTGTCTGAGTCCCTGTCAGATGCCACGGCAAGGTGGGGGTGAGGGTGCGGTGCGTATGTGTGTGAATGGGGGGGTGGGGGGCTGGTGTGAGTGAGGGAGAGACTGTGAGTGTGTGAGCTTGACTGTGTGTTAGCATGAGCGCAAGTGTGTGTGCGTGTGTGTGCGTGTGTGTGTGAGAGAGAGAGAGAGCGCTCCTCTCTGCAGCTCGCCGCGCTTGTGCTGCAGTGGCTCGCCTGCACAAGAGACTCACTCAAATAGCCCCTCCCACCCTCGGTCTCTCTCCCTCCCTCTCTCTATCTCTCTTCTTACCTCTCTCTCTCTTTCTCTATCTCTCTCCCTCCTTCTTCTCTCTCTCTCTCTCTCCCTCTCTGTCCCTCCCTCCCTCTCTCTCTTTCTCTCTATCCCTCTCCCTCCCCCTCCCTCCCTCCCTGGCTGTCTGTGTCTCCATCCCTCCACTCTGCACCCCCTCTCCTCACTTCTCTCGCTCTCTCTCTTGCATATTGCTGCTGCCGCCACGGCTGGAGTACACCAAGAGAAACAAAGAGTGAGAGAGCGAGGCAGAGAGAGGATCGTTTAAAGCAAAAGGGAGCACTCCAGAAAGAGAGAGAGAGAGGAGGACCAAGAAGAGACCGGAAGAAGGGAAATATAAGGGAAGAGGGGAGGCAGCGGACTTTCAGACAGCTGGGAGGACGCAGAGAGCAGGAGAGGAGAAGACCGAAGCCTGTGAGTGAGTGTATGTGTGTTTGTGTGTCTGCATGTGTATGTGTCTGTGTCTGTGTCTGTATGTGAATGTGTGTGTCTGTCGCCATTTCTGTAGGTTTCTATTTCTCGTTTCAGTTTTCTGTGCCTCTTGAAAATGCATGTGTTTCAGACGTTTCTCATGACAGTGTCTGTGTGTGTGTCTGTGTGTCAGCAGGCAGACTCATCCAACTGTTAATGCACTTGTGATGAGACTCTCTGACGCCTGGCATTCCAGCACACACACACACACACACACACACACACACAGAAGCACACACACTAAGAGAGAGAGAGAGAGAGCTGCAGAAGAGAGTTCAGGCTAACAAAAGTGATGGCTAGCTCTTGTGTTGCATAGAAATGAAGGCATGGTCTCTGTGTATGTCTGCCATGAGGCTACTGCAGAAGCGAAGGGCTGGGTCTGACGCTAAAGTCGCTCCTTGTGCATGTTAATCTCCTCTCTGGCAGGGTTTTTAGGAGGGTGGGTGGGGGGTTGATATGGGGTTGGGGTTCCAGGCTTAAGGCAAGGGCACAACACATTTGTGGCAGGTGCCCAAATGTGTGTGTGAAATAATATTGAGTGGTGTTTTCATATTGAGAGTACGCAGCATGTTGTTGCAACTTATCATGCAAAAGTGATCTCAGGAGAACTAACTTTGAGGGAAACTTTAGTTTGCTCTGCATGGTTACCTTGGTGATAGAATGACTACTGCCAGCCTACAATGATGCCAGTCTGTAAAAAGTCTACAAAAAAGTCAATTAAATTATAGTTGTGTTTTATATAGTTTGTGTAGTTTTCATAAACAAATGTGTCCTTTTGAAGAAAAGAGAGTGAAACACTGATGTAGTGTGACTCTTAGTCTTCAGACGTCTCTCGTCATGTGAAGTGGGAGAGTAAGAGAGGATCAAATGTAGAGGGTTTTCTCCCGAGGCAGCTGCTGGAGTCTGATCAGTCAAACTGTGTCTGTCTGAGTCTGAGTCTGGTTCTGGGTCTGGGTCTGGGTCTGGGTCTGAGTCTTGGACTGGGTCTGAGTCTGGGACTGGGACTGGGACTGGGACTGGGACTGGGTCTTGGTCTTGGTCTTGGTCTTGGTCTTGGTCTTGGTCTTGGTCTGGGACTGGGACTGGGACTGGGTCTTGGTCTGGGATGGCATCAACCTGGTCTCTGTTGGAAAGTTACATTAACACTGATCAGTTGCAGCATCTCCAGAGAGCACTGATAATGGCAGGTTGCTCTGTAGAGGCTGGGCTGCTGGACTGTACAGGGCTCCTGACAATTAGAGAGGAAAAGTCTTGAAAGGTTATTAGTTCTCTCCTCGTTTGATGGCAGTATTTATTCTTTATGAAAGATTTTTTAATAGCAGCATTTATCTTTTAATATTGCTGTATAAGGCCTTTTTATTACTGGAGTTCTATATTTTGTTTATTTGTATTGTTCCTCGTTGTTTAACTGGATCAATATATGTGTTATAAGTTTAATTTTTATGAAACAAAAAAAAAGCCAAAAAAAGAAGACTTGCATTAAATTCACAATGAAGGTCCATTGTATTAATGCACAGAAGTCGTTCTCTGAGAGATGGTCTGAGGCTGTGCTTTGAGAGGAGAGGAGCTTTGACAGCAGTATAACAGTATGATCATGGGTCGGAGTTAAAAGCACAACAAAGTAATTCAATTTATACCTCCATTTATTCAACACAATGCCATTTATACTTCCTGCACAGCACTGACTAAATTGTTTGCACAAATAGAAGTAAGTCATTGTGCTGTGTGGAGCACTTCATTGTTTGTGAAACTACAGTATAGCAACAGAAACTGCCTATTGGTTCCTCTATAGTGTGTTGCTATTGCTTGCCGAGAGCTGTTATGATTTATGCATTTTGGCTTCCATTTTCCTTTTGTTGTGTCATTCATCACAATATACACTGTTGACATAGTTTTTTCTGATGCCTCAATTAAGAGGCTCACATGCCGAGTTAATTTCATGCAGAGTTTCCAGGCACTGGTACCGTAATGGATAGAGAAAATGTGTACCAAATAATAAGATTCAGTTCACTAAGTTGCATTTGCATTGTGTTGATGTGTCTTTTGTGGATTTTCAACCTGCAACCCTATGCACTTTACCGACTGCCTGGTCAGAAGTAACTTGTTTTCTTGTGTTGCATAGCATTTATCTATGCAAATAGAAATGTCTATATGCATAGGTGCTAGTTGTTCCATAAATGAACACATGCCACTGGGGTGCAGGCAGTTTGCTGCTGTTCATCAACCAGTTTAATTTATCAGCTAAATCTTAGCTGATAGTATGTAGCCCATCACTTTCTTCCTTATGTGACCATAGAGTGAGCAAAGCTATTTGTCACAACTAGGGTTATTAGATAGGTTATCCATATTTCATTTAACACTTGATAAAGCAAGGGCATGCTGGAAAAATGGTTTGATTTTAGGTACGTACAAGTTGGCTCGGCACTTCCTCCCTGAACATAAGCTCTCATAATCTCACAATTTTATACACTTCTTGAAGGAAGAAATGTCATGAAATGTTAAGTAATGAATCCTGAAATACTGTGAGCTCTAAACCATTTCTTTTATATTTTGCATTGTGAACTGGAGAACATGCACTGCACAAACTGAGCAACGACACCCTTGAAAATCACCCATCTGTGTGAGGACAAATGCCAAACACTTCATTTTCTTTTTATATTATGGATTTTATTCACACAGACCAAATAAGGATCACTCACTTCATAAACCCTCCAAAAATAAATAAATAAACACATGGATAAATAAAGTGAAGAAATTAATGTGTTTTGAGGAGTCCGTCTGTGATAGGGGCCTAATTGCTAACACCGTGAATGTGCAACAGGGTCTCTAATCACAGTGGTGATTATAGTCCTCTCAGCACTGATCATGTGGGGAATGGTGCAATAGCAATATCAAATGTCAAAACAATATTTCTACTGCCAGTGACCCTGAAACACTCAGTGATGCATGCACAAGCTTTCAATTCAGGACTGAAGCATGATGATAGTCCATCTCAGACTGCCAATACTGCCTCTCCTGGCTCATTACTAAGGCTGGAGTCACAGACCTAAAGCACCTAAAACCACCTCTACTTCTTACAAGTGAAGGCCACATTGTATACTTTCCAACCAGTATATATATGATATATGTTTTCACAATTCTTAATGTACACAGTACAGTGCTTTTTGCAACTGTTGAACTGTGAATGTAGTGTAGCACAGATCCAGTTGTGAAAATGTGCACAGCCAACAGGAACAGGACAGTGGGTAGTGTCCAGAGGGGATGTTATACATAACCCTAACCCCTATAGGGTTATAGGGACTAGCTTCAAAAGCAGGCTGCACTTGTCGCAGAGGAACCGTTGCTATCTCATAAACAAGGCTGTGATTTGTCGGTGGCTGGTTGCTAACTTAATAACGCAAGTGGGTGGCAGGTAGATACATTGTATGTCACCACAGATGTATATTCTGGTTACAAAACCTATGTTTTCAGATTTAACAGTCAACATTTCTCATCTCATTTTACAAAATATCAAGTCATAAATCCCAAACCTTTTAGTTTAACACAGAAATAGTGATCATTGCATTTTTTTATCAAGTTCAGTTTCAAAGCACCTCGTCACACATGCCTTCACTCGCATTGGCTGTCACCGAGTCACATCACTCAACATTTCCGAAGAATAGACTTTTCTTCTATTCTGGCTCCGCTTACCTGGTGACCTGTTCCTTGTCACTGTCAAACACTCACTCATTGAAAATAGAATAGAATAGAAATCTGTCAATTAGCAGCTGTCTCTTGTTGCTAATCTGACTGAGGGTTAACCATCCACTTTGGCCACTTCGTCACTGCTATACTTCATCACTGCTAAAACATTTACCTCATTGACTGACACACAGACTGACTAAATGAATGAATGTGAAAATCATATTTAGGTATGATATGTATGCCAACAATAGAGGTTGCTACAGGTAGCTAGCCAGGCTAGTGCTGCCTAGTGCTAATGCTCGATGTCTTTTAGCTCACCACTGCAAGCACAAAGTGAAACAATGTAAAAGCAGCTGATGGATTAGGCTCAGGGGTGGCATCAAGGAATCTTAATCAGAAATGAATCACCTTATTTTACATACCAGATTTTATTCCATGTTGATTACCAAACAAATTAATAATATGAAAGTAGTCACTGATTGTGTAGGATTTTATTTATTATAGGTCTAGTTGTGAAACATATGCATGCAATTATATTTGTATAATTGCATGTGCGTTACATATGCTGTACATAGTTCCTTATGATCATAATCAGTCTATCACGGGAAACTCACTCACTTTTTTGTGAACTTTTGCTGTGGCAATATCAATTAATGAAGTTCTTTAGCTTGTTTTGGAAAGATTGCCAATCCGTGCTGACAGTCATAGAGGAGGCCCTGGTCCACTTTACCACCACTGTGACCTAGTTATAAATAGTAGTATGTCAATGTGTGTGTGTGTGTGTGTGTGTGTGTGTGTGTGTGTGTGTGTGTGTGTGTGTGTGTGTGTATGTGTGTGTGTTTGTGTGTGTGTGTGTGTGTGTGTGTACCTGTATGACAGGCCCATGGTGCCCATCTCCAGCTGGTGTGTAGGCGAGTGGAAGTGCTGTGCTTTTCAGGATAAGCATTGCACAACTCCTTCATCTCTTTCTGTCCTTGTGTGTGTGTGTGTGTGTGTGCATGGTTGTGGTCTGGATAAAGGAAAGACACTGGCAGCCTATCTCACCCTATTTTACTCAGTACTTGAAAGTGCTGAAGTGCTTTTGCATCTGTGTGTGTGACAGAGAGTCTGAGATGTGACACAGAGTGTGAGAGTGTGAGAGATGGACAGAGCAAACAGAGAGTGAGCGTAAAACAGCAACCAAAAAGGTATGCATAATAGCAAACTACAGGAGTGTGTTTTTCCAAGAGCCCCTTTCAGAGGATGAGATACCAAAGAGCAAACCAAGTAATGAAAAGGAGAGGAGGGCAGCAATGAGCTAAAGAGCTCTCTTCATATGGAGAGCAGAGACTAATGGATCTTATGTGGTTTCTGATGGTCTACACCTGTATTTGTAAACATGTGGGCAGAGGGGAGAGGCTCTGTTGCAAGAGTAAACATGATCAAGCAGCTGAACACAACATCTGTGTTTGTGTGTGTGTGTGTGTGTGTGTGTGTGTGTGTGTGTGTGTGTGTACGTACACCTGTGTATGTCTGTGTGTTTGTGTTTGAGTTTGTGCGTGTGTGTGTGTGTGTGTACGTACACCTGTGTATGTCTGTGTGTTTGTGTTTGTGTGCATGTGTGTGTGTGTATGTGTGTATGTGTGTGTGTGTGTGTGTGTGTGTGTGTGTATGACTGCCTGCCAGTATCTCTCTGAATCCAGTGACAACCTGCTGTCCTTGGCTGCTGGACCTACACTAGATCTGGGTCACACTGTTCGGCAAGGGCCTCTACTGTCAATAGCACACAGTGGCACACTAAGCCTGAACCCATGAGCAGCATGTCAGGAGTCCCATGGTTTGCATGGATGTGTGTGTGTGTGTGGGGGGGAGGGGGGGGGCTTGGGTGGGGGTATCTGCATGGATGATTGTGTGTGTGTGTGTTGGTCTGTATGGATGATGTGTGTGTGTGTGGGGGGGGGGGTCTGCATGCATGATGTGTGTGTGTGGGGGGGTCTGTGTGGATGATGTGTGTGTGTGTGGAGGGGGGGTCTGTATGGATGATGTGTGTGTGTGGGGGGGGGTCTGTATGGATGATGATGTGTGTGTGTGTGTGTGTGGGGGCGGGGGTCTGTATGGATGATGTGTGTGTGGGGGGGGGGTCTGCATGGATGATCTATGTCTGTGTGTGTGGGTCTGCATGGTTGATGTGTGTGGGGGGTCTGAATGTATGATGGATGAGTTGGGTCTGTATGAAGGATGTGTGTTTGTATGTGTGTGTGTGTGTGTTGGGGGTGGGGGGGGGCTGGGGTGGGGGTATATGGATGGTTGATGTGTGTGGTGTGTGTGTGTGTGTTGGTCTGTATGGATGATGTGTGTGTGTGGGGGGGGGGGTCTGCATGCATGATGTGTGTGTGTGGGGGGGGGGGTCTGTGTGGATGTTGTGTTTGTGTGTGGAGGGGGGGGATGTATGGAGGATGTTTGTGTGTGTGGGGGGGGGTCTGGAGGGATGATGATGTGTGTGGGTGTGTGGGGGCGGGGGTCTGTATGGATGATGTGTGTGTGGGGGGGGGGTCTGCATGGATGATCTATGTCTGTGTGTGTGGGTCTGCATGGTTGATGTGTGTGGGGGGTCTGCATGTATGATGGATGAGTTGGGTCTGTATGAAGGATGTGTGTTTGTGTGTGTGTGTGTGTTGGGGGGGGTGGTGTCTGTACGAATGATGTGTGTGTGTGTGTATGTGTGGGGGGTCTGCATGAATTTGCACTCTATGCATTATGCATTAGAGGTGTGTTATTGCATCCGAGGTGTACAGGGTATGTATTTGCTTACTATGAGTGTGTGTGTGTGCCTTTCTGTGTAAGAAAGGTGGTTGAGGTTAGAACTATTAGCACAAAAAAACAATCACAAACAAATACTTTGTGCTGACACCACAGTAACACACAGTAGCTCAAACATATGTACAATTACAAAAACACAACTATAAGCTTACACACACACACACACACACACAAGGTGGTGCTGATTGAGGAGTTGTTAGTGCAGTATTAGAGCCTGCGGGACTTTTTCCAGACAGCCTGTGACAGAACAGCACTGGCGTGAGTCATAGAGTGGGTGAGGTGTTATTTTTACACTCACGCACACACACACACACACACACACACACACACACACATGCGCACACACACACACATGATACACAACACATAAACACACACTTTTGGAGATTGGAGCACTGAACTACCCATGATGCTGAAAGCGGTGAAAGCTGCCCTAAAAATGCACACACACACACACACACACACGCGTGCACACACACACACACACAGGAATAATGATGTTCACACACATGCAGCGAAGTGCTATATGGTGACGTCAGCACATACATATTTGCACCCTCAAACTTGCACCTTTGATTGGCTGGAATATCAGGATACCTGATCTTGTGTGTGTGTGTGTGTATGAGTGTGTGTGTGTGTGTGCGTGTATGTGTTGTTGTCTGTTTCTCTCTGTATGTGTTCATCATCTACTAGATTGAATCTCTGAAGAATCTCTGAAGATTGTAGGTCAGCCTCTATAACTACCAATGTTAAGATCAGTCATTTTTTACCTTGCCTCTGTGTGTGTGTGTGCGTGTGTGTCTGTGTGTCTGTGTGATTACAGGAGCATGACTCAGCTAAACCTCCACCGCATTTTAAATATGCCACACATATGCCTGCCAACAAATCCATGCACACACACACACACACATGCATGATACAACACAATTCACATACTGTCCTGTACATATTCAGTTATTTAACAACCTTCAGCAACAGAGAGAGAGGAGAGAGAGGGAGGGAGGGAGAGAGGGAGAGAGAGAGGGAGGGAGAGAGAGAGAGAGAGAGAGAGAGAGAGAGAGAGAAAGAGAGAGAGCACTGGGGGTTGCCACTGGGGATCTAAACTCCCTGTGGGCCAAACTGAGCCACATAGAGGGAACAGAGCTAACTTCTCTCTGTGCATCTATTCACATAGACTCTCCCCCTCACACGCCTACAACTGTACAAATCCCACCGATGCGATGGATCTTTGACTGTTTAGTGCACAAAAGAAGGAGGTCAGACAGATATGAAAACAATCCATTGGGGAGCAGAGATTTGTGGGGTTGCGTTGCTAAACAATGCTGCTGAAGCCAGCTTTAGAGTACAGGAGCTGTCAATACCAGACACCAGTGGAGCGAGTCAAAAGAAAAACGAAACAAAACAAAACAAAACAAAACTAAAACAAACTAACCTGTGGAGATGGAGAAACAGACTTCTTTATCCAAAACACCTCACTTAGCAAAAGAAGGGCTCCCTTGACACAAGCTTGGAGTTCTAGCTTTCATGTCTTCATGGGCCTTACCTCACACTCTCTCTCTCTCCCTCTCTTTTTCTCTCCCTTACACTCTTTCTCTCTCCCCATTTCTCTCATTCTTTTTAAGGCCTCAAGACTGTATTATCAAAACACAAAACACAAAACACAAAACAGCAACAAGACACACACTCACACACATATGCAGGCACACTCATACACACATACACGCACACACACCACTACCATTGTGGCCCTTCCAGCACCTTCACTTCACTCCTCCCGAGCCTGTGAATGGCTTGTGCCTTTTCGGCTGTTGCCAGTAGCGACAGCCTCCACAGGTCCCACGTGGTTGCCAGGGCTCATTAAGACAATGCCGTGTGGGTTTCTCCGGTGACGCCGCTCTCTACCAGACACAATTAGAGTGCCTTCTCTTGCACTCTTTCTCTCCCTCCTACTGTGTCTCCCCACTTTTTTTCCTTGTCCTCTTCTCTCTCTCATCTCTCTGCTTTCTTGTGCCCCCTTTTTTTCCTTCAGTCGGCCTTCTCCTCTCTCTCTATTCCACCAGTTTCTGTCTGTGTGTTTGCTGGGTAATTCTTTCCTGACTTTGGTTCCCTTTCTCCCCAACTGTTTCTTATGCACATTCACACTTTTGGTACATAGTTTGGTACCTTGTGTGTGTGTGTATGCAGTAAATACTCTTTCTCTCTCTCTCTCTCTATCTATCTATCTATCTATCTATCTATATATATATATATATATATATAGGGAGGGAATATAAAGAGAAAGGCCAAAGTGTTAGAGTTCCAGCACACAGCTCTGGCTGTGTGTCTGTGTGTGTGTGTCTGTGTGTGTGTGTGTGTGTGTGTGTGTGTGTGTGTCTGTGTCTGTAGGCAGGGGACATGTCAGATGGTGTGATGTGTGCTAAGCAGAGGCATGCTGGGCAGCAGAAATCACTTCATTTCTCTCGCTCTCTCTCTCTCTATCTCACTTTGTCTTTCTGTCAGTGAGAAATCCCTCTCAGTTGTTCCACACATTTCCCTCTTGTATACCCTGACAAAAGTGACTTCTCATTCTTTTCTCTTCCTTCTTTCTTTCCCTGTCCTTTTGGATTGTAATGTCTCTCTCTTTCTCTTTCTCTCTAACTGTCTCTATCTTTCTTTGGAAGTGTTCCTGTGTCAGTCCATAACTCAGACAGCTAGGAGTACTCTCATGTTTCCATGGTTTTAGCTCCTATGCCCATGGAGATGTTTTTTCATACCTGCTGGATGTTGTGTTAAGTTGCCTGGTTTACACTTTACAAATCGCTTTCAGAAACTCCAGAATGTAAGGAATAAGCTAGATGAAGCCTCTACAAAATACACTCTTATTACAGTAACCTTGCACTTTAGAGTTGTTGCACTTGCAAAAATGCACAAATGTGTGTGTATACACACACACACACAGAGAGAGAGAGCATCAAAAGTTAATGTATGCATGTATTACAGAATTCCATTGCTCTCTCAGAAAAGCATGAATGACTTGAGTATCACAACAGGGTGCTTTATTGTGTGGTCTTGTTTTTATTTGTGTTTACCCTGTTACTCTGAAGGCCTATAAGTAACAGAGGCAGCAGCTGACATTTATGGAGGTCAGAGAGAGGCCTCTCATACATCAATGGTCTGCTGAAAGGGTCTTACATTACAGCTAGTCACAGCTGTATTTTTTTTCCGGGACATCTCTGCAAAATTGAAATATCCTAAGCATTGACAACTCTGACAATTGACATTGGCAATTGAGTATTTTTATTTCATAGCCATTATTATTGTTTCCAGTCTCCAGCCTGGTCACTGTCTGTTAATGACTAGTTGTCTGGCAACAGATGGTCCTCTGAGTATTAGCCATATCTTGGTGCTTTGAAGCCTTGTGGATGTCTTTTCTTTAGAATAAGAGCTGTCTGGGTTCTGACTCAAACACCCACATCCATATGCACACACAGACTCAGATACAGATACGCACAAAAGCATTACCACACACACACATACAATTTCCGCGTGCATTTACAGATTTTTGTACATGGCTGTGTATCTGCTTTCTCAGTGTGAGATGAGGAAATGAAACGTGTCTCTTTTCCAGAGGTAATTACAGGTAATTTCAGTGGAGCTGAATTTGACTTGATGTTTTATCTTCACATAATCAAACCAACACAACTCTAATTTTATTGATATTACTTGAAATGTACAGTAAAAAAAATACTTATATGTATTTTTAGATGCAGTGATATAGTGTTTTGGGACCAAACTGTTAAAACAAGCTGGCACTCATCTAAGGTTTGGGATCAGCACATGACTCATAGGTTTTAGATCAGGCCTTAGGGGTATACAGGCTCTGGCCTGCAAGGACTGGACAGAAACCCTCCTGCATTAGTGGATAGATGGAGACTTTCTGTCACATTCATTCAGAGAGTGTGAGTGTGGAGGAGAATTGTTCATCATGACAGGCTCTGTCTCAGGGCCGCAGACAACATGATGGACTCTGGGGCCTGGAATCGTCCAGAACAGACATGGGACTGGGCAGAAACATGTGGATGAAGAGGATGTGGCAGGACACTCAGGGGCTGTGACTCGAAGTTACTAATGTGGTCAGGCATGGTCTTAATAGTGTCTCACGTGTCTCACTTATCATTTTGGCCCAGTGCCCAGACACTGTGTACTTGCATTAGCATCCAATGGGCTGAAAATGAAGGCAAGTAAATGAGAGTGTGCTAGCTAGCGAAGCATGAAGGACTTTTTTTGGATTGCACCTGGCGTACTTGCTCACATTTGATGAAGCCCTAATACTGGTAGGAGTGGAGTGGAGAGAGCCTCTTAGTAGAGAGAGTTTCTTTTTATTTCACACAAAACATAGAGTGACCAGATGTCCCTGATTTCAGGGGACAAGCCCCCATTTTTGGTGGTCTGTCAGCGGTAAATTACAAGAAAGCCCACTCTGTGCCCGATTTTTGAAGTTAAAACATTACTTATTTTAATGACATGACTGTAAATTCAAGAAAATGCTGGTCACCTAACACCAGCGTTTCTCAAACTGTGAGGTGCGGCATGGACCAGCGGGACATGGACACATGACAGGAAAGGCACATGACTGCACCATCACAACCATTCTTCTCTGTCAGAATACTTGAAGAATTCAGATAATGCTAAATTTTACCTATTTTGCTACCATGTCTGCATGCAGGCGAGGTGTGAAAATTCTCCCCCTTCCAAAGTGGGAAATAAGAGAGAAAGTTTGAGAACCACTGCCTTACACAAACTAGTAGTGTAGCCTCTATGGTTAATGTTCTAGTAATAATCTATCTATGTATGTTTATAAACAGTATATACTCCAATAGTATATTTAAACACAAACAGGCAGAAATACATACAATTATAAAACATTCTCTCAAATTCTCATACACATACACAGAAGGCAGAACCACACAGCTGCAGTATTCACAGCAAACACACACACACACACAAGTATGTAGTCTGCAGGGACAGCAGCCTCATTGAGGCCAGACTCGTTGCAGTGGTGAAGAGATGAATGGATCCTGACATCAGAGCTGTCTGTGACGGATCGCTGATCAGAGGAGGTCTGCAGGGTGGAGAGGAGGAGGATGAGTCGGAGAGAAGGAGAGAGAAAGAGAACTGAAAGGAGAGAGGGAACGAGAAAGGGAGGTGGGAGAGGCTGAGAATGTAGCTGTGTCTGGTGACTCTTAATTATTTGTGTGTGTGTATGTGTGTCTTTTTGCGTGGGTTATTAATTTGAATGTTTGTCTTAGTTTCCCATAATCCAGACTATAATCCATAACTCCAATTAAAAACGTATTATCTCCTGGTGTTAGACGTAGGCTTATATTATCGTTTAGCTCTTACTCAAGCTCATACAAAAGGCTTATTCATGCAAAAAAGCCTCAGCAACCTGTACTGTACGATAGTGTCTATTTCAATTAGTAGTATGAAGGTACACTGGATTGGGATTTAATTCTAGAACTCTTGTGACAGAATTCATTAGAGGGTCAAGAGAATGCTGTGGTTGCCTGCTTCATTGTGATGAATCTTAGAGTGGTGCTGAATTGATCATGAACTATGGATCCAGGAGTACTGGTCACAAGAACATTCCCCAAGCACACCTTTCACAGGTCCCAGTGGCTCTTAGTTAGAGCGACTCTGTGATGTTAAATTTACTGACCATAACCAAGACCTACAGATAGCACTCAAAGACTAACAGACCAACAGAGCCATGGGTTGCTTCCCACCAGATGTCTTCTTGTTGCCTTGAGCTGCCTACCATGAAGTCAAGCATTGTCCTGTAATGTTATGTGGTGGTTGCAAAAAGGTCTGAGAGTCAAATGTTAAATACTGTACTGCCTGTGTTCCTCCCCCTTGATCCAATACAGAAGATGAACTTTGAAGAGGAATTCTGAGGCGAGCCCTGTGGTCTTTCCCACCCTCTCTAACTCAGCACACAAGTCCAAAGCAGCTCACCCGACAGCCAGTCGATTGCAGGTAACCGTTTGCCACAACTGCCACGACCACCATTTTTTGACTAGTACAATGAGTTCCATATAGCAACCCTTTTAATCCTGTGTGTGTCTGTTACATTCAGATGGAGGACACAGCTGAAAAGCGCCTAAGGACCCGGTCCAAAGGAGTACGAGGTAGGCAGTAGGAATTTGCTCTTAATGGTGAATGATAACCTCTCTGTGAGACACAGAAGAAATATTTTCAGTGTAGTGTCTCCTCTGTCTTCTCATTTGAGGCAGGAAAGTTTGGTGGAGATGATGCCCTAATCATTTCAGGAGTCAGCTAATGGTTTTATTTGGTTCTTAATGCTAACTATTTATGATCATGCTAGGATAAGGCTTACCTGCTAACATGTGTTACACTGAAAGCTAGTATTTGCATGGTCATGTACAAAGTTAGAAAAAAGATATTGTTCAATGGGGAAAATATGGAGGCAGTAAGAATTTGTAGCCTACGTATATTTACATATCTTTGCTAGTTAATTATTAGTTGAATAGGGAAACTATGCTTTTACAGGACAGTTGGGTTTTATCTCCCGGAGACAAGCTACTATTTAGTCTTTACTATTTACATCAACAGATAATCACATAAACACATAATCAGCAGAGATTTGACTATGTAATTGTGTCAATTTTGTCAATATATTTACATTCATTTATATTCTAGTTTGGTCATGAAATTCATGATCTTCAACTAATTTGTAGTCCAAAATTATATCAACAAAATTGATGCATTGTGAGACTCAGCTAAGTGAATGTACGGTAACTGTTGCATTCAGAACTGTGCTGTCACTCTGACTAAAGACATTGGCTCATGTATGAAAAGAGATCTGTGAGGCAACTGACTTCATCTCAATCCCCCCGCCTCGTTTAGCTGTACTCACTTCTTGGTTATTAATATGAAAGTATGTCAAATGGCGCTAACTACATGGGTGTTTAATCTGTGTCACTAAATCTCCTCCTCCCCCCACCCCCCATTTCTCTCCTCATGCACTCTTCATTTTTCCTGCTTTGCTCTTCATGTCTTTCTTGTCATTGCCTGTTGCTTTCTCCTTATACTTCTGTGTCCTTCTGTAACTCCTGAAACTCTGACCTTTTTCGTCTCACCTTTGCTACCCTTGTCTAATTTATCACTTTTGTCCTTGTCTCATCACTCGCTACCCCCTTATTGCCTCTTTGGGCTGGTTTTCATCTCTTCCCCCTCATGGTCTCTCTATCTATCCACACCTCCACTTCATCCCTCCTTCCACCTTTCCCCCTTTTCCCACTTGTCTCTCTTGCAGTTCCTCTGGAGGCCACAGCCCAGGACATCTTCAGGTTGGTACATTTTCCCCTTATGCATTGCAGTGTCTGTCAGTGTCAGTGTCATCTGTCTAAAGGAAAAGGAGTGTTCTAATCCTACACAGTCATGAGTGAGACACTAATCTTGTTGCCTATGCAATACCTATACCTGGAATCTGTTCTTCCTAGTCCACCTATTATGTAAGGCTAACATACAGGATCATCTCAAGGTCCTTAGCTGTTTGAGTTTTCCTTGACCTTTCAAAAATTAGAACCTCTATGCAAAAACATGCAAACCAAGAGAGTGCACTTGTGGCTCAAGGTCATTCTTCACTTGGAATGTTTCCAGTGACATTTGGTTCGGTGGAATAAAAGCACTCTGTAATATTTGGACAGGCTTCATCCTGAGTCTCTGTCAGTGTTGTGCATTTCCAGACCACTTAGCAGATTTTTTTCAGAGTGGCGAGGTAGATAATTGTTGGTGGGGATGGGGATGGGCCTTGGGGGGTCCATTCTGGAAATGGCCCCATGGCATATTAAAGATGGAGCTTTTAAACACCATAAACACATTCTACGAATTCACCCTTCATGGGACTACTTGGTTTTATTTAACTTGTTCTGGTGAAATAAAAGCACTCTGTACTATGTGGACAGGCTTCATCCTCAGTCTCCATCAGTGTTGCACATTTCCAGGCCGCTTAGCAGATTTTTTTCAGAGAGGGGAAGCGGATATTTTTGGGTGGGGATGGGGATGGGCCTGGGGGAATCCATTCAGGAAATGGCCCCATGGCACGTGAAAGAAGGACCTCATAAACAACACCCCCACCAACCCCCCCCCGATCCTCCTGTCACTGGTGAGAGGGTGACCCTGTGTAGTAATAAAGCTGAAGATGGTCTTTATCGGTCTCCTTGTTTCTCGGCGTCTCCAATTAATGTGACAGAAATAAGGTTATCAGAAACACGGTTATCTGGAGCAAGCCGTTCAACCCAGTTTTGCCCAGGAGCTGCAGGGGCTGGTCTGCTTGTGTGAGTGAGTGAGGAGAGGAGAGCATTGAGTTATCAGCAGGTTTATGTGAAAGATATGTGTACAGTGGATAGCACATGGTACATCTCTGTGTCTGTTCGTGAGTAAAAACAGTTTATGTATATGCATCATACTGTACATATTCATGTAACATATAGCATATTACGTATTTGTACATATTTTTGTCATGTTTGTGTGTGCATGTGTCTGTGTGCGAGTGTAGATACAGTATTTATATTTGTATGTGTCTTGTGTTGTCCTCACCTCTTTCTCTGTTGTGTGCACAGTTGTCCCACACCTGGTTGTGACGGAGGTGGACACGTGAGTGGAAAATATGCACGGCATCGCAGGTAAGTGCTACAGTGTTACACTACCTTTCTCTCAGAAAAGCAGCTGCATGCTAATCTGTAGTTGCCTCATGCTAGCTAACGCATGAATCAACGACAGTTTGACAGTTAGCAAAACAGCTCTTTCCTGAGGCCAAAGACAAATAAGACATATAAGTTCCAGTTCAGGGCAGCCACTCTCCTAAAGGATGAGAAGCTCTTAGCAAGTAGCCTATCACACCACAAGTAACACCACACATTGCATTGTCATTCACAAAAAGAATACTACTGGCAACTGGAAAGACGTGCTAGTCTGTCTCTCAACTGAGATTCAGAACCGGTCTGGAGACATTGCAGAGACTCTAACCCAGAAAAGAGCATAAATAACCTAACCAGATTCATTCTCATTACTCATCAGAAGTTCATTTTACAAACGCTAATATTTTACATTTTACATATTTACTCATTTTCAGGGAGACAGCCAAATAGTGAACTGGCAGCTACAGCTAACAGATGGGGGCAAGGCAACCTAAAATTCATTTCACTTTCCCCGGTTAGCTTTAGCAACCGGTGCACTCTTCAGCTTATATTGTAATTTTTCTTCTTGAGCAGTGGGGCTATACGTTGAAAATCGCTGAAGCTTTCAAGCTTTTTCACAAATATATTTCCCTTTTCTCCGTTTGCAGTGTGAACTGAATACAGTTCCATAAATCTTCATCTTCATCTGGCATATTTTTTGAGCGTAATTGTATGACCAAACCTTGCAAAAGCTGTGTGCTATTTTCAGGGGCACATTTAGATATTTTAGAATAATTCAGAATATAATTGTAATATGTTTTCTTGGGCCCTCTATCAGTGCCAAGTCTAAGTGCCCTTTGAATCATTCTAACTTTTGCCCCTGGCTGTATTCTCTCTTCTCTTTGTAACAAACTTTTTTTGTTATTTGTCTTTAGTTAATTTATTTACACAGAACAAGCTAAATTGACCTCTATTCT
Source organism: Tenualosa thibaudeaui (assembly GCA_027481765.1). NCBI lineage: Eukaryota > Metazoa > Chordata > Actinopteri > Clupeiformes > Clupeidae > Tenualosa > Tenualosa thibaudeaui. Next base: position 5,354,709 of record JAIFZK010000001.1, on the reverse strand, counting down.
TTTAGAGAACCTGCTGTCCACAGATTCTTTCAACCAAACCTTTATACACACTCACGAGAGAGAAAGAATGCTAGCACTCCACGCTGAAATGCACTTCCAGTTCGGTTGCCATGACGACTCGGGATGGAGTGGATGTGCTATCACTAGCGTGTGCAATCTGTGTGTGACAAGCAGTGTCATGTAGCTGTCTGGGAGGAGATGGATAGATAATCTCATGGCCCTCTCATGAGGGGTGGTTTGACCTGTCTGTGAAATTAGAACTGTAAACAGCTGCATGGTCTGGAGACATCAGGGAATGAAGCTCGCTGGAAAGCCAGAAACTGGACAAGTGATGCTTTAGGGACATGTTTTTGGTGAAATGAGAGGAATTGCAAAGAATCCACCATATGTCAGTATCAACTTGTACTTGAATAGGCTACAGTTAGCATATGTTGCTTTTTCTTATTACACATTTTATAAACATGTAATAAATGGATAAAGATGGCTGCACAATTTCGCAAAGTGCAACAACAATGGAAGAGGAATATCTTAGAAAAGACAAACAAAATGCATGATAGCAACTTAATGCATTGATGTACTGTTCCACAGAGTGGCAGCTTCTCTTTTTCCCTATGTTAAAGCACAGTCATGCTACTTAACAGTCTAGTCACACACATTAGCCAACGCCTCGTTCATAGCCACTGATGCGAATCTCTCTCTCTCTCTCCCTCTCTCTCTCTAGTTCTAGCTCTTCCATTCTGCACTACGTGCTCACATGCTGATATCTGTACTATTGCCCACACTCTCATATGTCCAATCATCAGCAACACAACATTTGCCCTGTCTCAGTGTGTGCTATGTTGCTGACATGCTTCCCTCTCTCTCTCTCTCTCTCTCTCTCTGTCTGGCTATCTACGGTTCTCTCTTGTTGCCCAGTGTGGTCTGTATTCTGCTGTTCTTTGAGTCATCGTCTCTATGTCTCTCACTAACTCTGCATCAGTCCTTCTCTCTTTATCTGTCTTTCTCTCCGTCTCTGTCTCTGTCTCTCTTATGTACACACACACACACACACACACACACACACACCATTTGTCTAATTTTCCTCTTTCTCTCTCTCTTTCTGTCATTCTATCTTTTTCTCTGTCTTTTGTCTATTCTCTCTATCTCATCCTCATAATCCTCTGCTCCTCTTCTCTCCTCACGATTGCTTTGCCATACGTTCTCTCTCCCACCCCTCCCACCTTGATTAAATGACTCATATGGACTCCTGCCCAGAGTGGTATTATCCAGAGGCTGCTTTGTGTGTGTGTCTGCATGCGTGTGTGTGTGTGTGTGTGCTTGAGTGTGCATGTAAGTGTGTATTGCAAGTTTGTGGGTGTCTGTGTGTCTAATTCAGGGTTGACAGGTAGCACTCACTAAATGGGTGGGCACTGAGCCAACAACTGTGCTGCACCCATACCCACTATATACACACATACACACACACACACACACACACACAGACATAGACACACACATACTCACATACACACACATACATGTGCATGTGCATGCACACACACACACACACACACTACATAGACACAAATATACTCACACACACACACACATATGCATGTTCACGTGCATGCACACACACATACAAACACACATATATGTCCACGCACATGCACATACACACCCACACCCACTACAGACACAAACATACTCACACAAACACACACACACACCCACACATGTGCACTCGTGCACACACACATACACCCCCACACCCACTACATAGACACGAACATACTCACACATATACACAGACATACATATGCAAGCGCGCGCACACACACATTACACGGACACAAACATACATAGACCAATACACAAACATGCTCACACACACACCCACACCAACTACATAGACATAAATATGCTCACACACACACACATACATACATTCATGTGCACGTGCGCGCACACACACACACACACACACTACATAGACACACACACATATTCACACACATATTCACACACACACATATGCTGTGCTGAATGTGAAGCATGCTTTGCAGTGCAGTGGTCTGTCCTGGTAGCTAGTCACTGACGAACTACGCATACAGCATGCACGCTCACAAACAGACTGAATCACTCACACACTTAATTTCTAAAGCTCTAATTTTGAGAATGTTTTCCTCTGGAGATAAAGTGTGTGTGTGTGTGTCTACGTCCCACATGCACATGTGCATGTCTGTGTGCACATGTGCATGTGCACGTGTGTGTGTGTGTTTGTGTGTGTTTTCTGAGACCTTAGTCCAAAAGGGGGGCTTATCCTTTGTTCCCCTGAGTCATCGTCTCAGCTCTGTTCTCACTAGGCCAGAGCCTCTGGCTCTCGTGCATCATTGGAAATGTAACCATTTTGGTTTCAGACCTGAGCAAGCCTAGTCTAGACTGCAGCTCTGCCCATTACTTCCAGTGCTGCTGTTTGTCATGAATGTGAATGAGAACCGTTGCCATAATACACCTATGGAAGAGGGGGATTAAAGGAATGGCATATTATATTATAATATATATATATTTATATATTTACATATTTATATGTGACTGTGTGTATGTGTCTGTATGTGTGTGTGTCATATGTGTGACAGGGAACTACTGACAGCCTCCCTATAGGAGCCAGTGAGACAGAACACAAACTCTCTCATTTTGTTCAGGCTTTTTTTTTTTTACAGGCGACTGTGAGGTTGAGAAGGCTGGCAGGGGAGCCGACTGTCACACTCCAAATCACTGCCTCTGCCTCCCCCATCCCCTCTCTCTCTCTCTCTCTCTCTCTCTACCCCTCTACCCCCCCTCTCTTTCTACCTCTATTTCTCTCTCTTGTGCTCTCTCTCTTTCTCTATCTCTATTCCTCTCTCTTGTGCTCTCTCTCTCCTTTTACCTCATTCTCTATTGCTCTTCCCCTTTTCTCATTCTCTATTGCTCTTCCCCTTCCCGTTGACTAGTTTCTTTTTTTTCCCTTTTTTCTCTCTCTCCCTTGCTCTATTTCCCTTGCTTTCCCTCTCTCTTTTTCTATCTTTCCATCCTATGTGCCCCTTGGGGAGAGAATGTCTCCATGGCGACAGTGCTTGGATACGGATGCCAGTAGACATTGCTGCAACACATATGCACACACACGGACATACACACACACACACACACACACACAAACATACACTCTTTAAGCCTCAGCTCACCACAGTGGGCCATACTGAATGGATCCATATCTATGAGTAAGATGTGGATTTTTGTGTGTCAATGGTGTGAGTGTGTGTGTTTGTGTGCACGTGCATGTGTGAGTGTATATGTGGAACAGGGACAGAGAGAGAGGGAGAGAGAAAGCTGTCTAACTGTCTGTGCCACACAGCCAGTAATCACTCGACTAGAGCAGATCTGACAGAAGTTAATCAGTATTCTCCCAGCGTCTGTTTTTGGAGAAGTGTTTCCCTGCATGCAGGGGTGTGTGTGGCGGGGTGTGAGTGAGGGCTAAGCTGGCAGCCCTGCTTCAGTAACAGTGGCAGGAGCATTACAGCTCCCTCCCCCTCTACTGCTCCCCTGCCCAGTTACACACCACATTACTGGGGCTCAGCACAGCAACCCTCCTCCTGGAGCCCTATCTGAAGGCCATCATTATCCCCCTTATCTGTCTCTCTCTCTTTCCTCTCTCTCTGTATCTCTCTCTCTCTCTCACTCTGTATCTGTCTCTCTCTCTGTCTCTCTCTCTTTTCTCTCTCTTAGTGAGGCTCCCACAGATCCCTCTTGTCTGTCTCAGTGCACATAATTACAGCCCTGTCCCACTCAAAGCCGACCGTACCGCAGCCTCACCAGACACACACACACACACACACACAAAGGTGCACACACACACACACAGGTGCACACACACACACACTCACACACACACTTTAATTACCTTTGGAGATTTAATTGGTCTGAGCTGCCATTGGAAGTCAGAGATGTGTCCAAGGTCACAGTGATGCCTGCTTTCCCACTCATTTGTGCTCTACAGACAGACAGGCATACACCCACACGCCCACACTCACCTAATCATACACACACACACACATAGTGGCACTTGCTTCCTCTTGCATGTTGGACACACACACACACACACACACCTATGAAACAGATTGCCTATCCTGGGTCATATGACCTTCAAGCTACCTTTGTGATTTTTTTGTGTTTTTTGTAATATGTAACGGTTACTCACCATCATGTCACCATCACCGTCAGGTTTTAGGAATTTCAATGTTTTTGGCCAGACTAATCTATATGTGTTGTCAATGTGTGTGCAATCAATATGCATGATTTCTTCATAATAGCCATGCTATATTTCTAATTTCTAATTTTCGGTCTCCTTCCAGTAAGAAATTATGTGTACTTGTGTCAGGAAAGTTTAGAGGAGGACAAGTAATGGATTTGGCTTGTCATTGTAGAGGAATTTCTCAAGGTCACTATCAAAATATATGGAGAGATGGGGCTAGTCATGAATAATTCTGAAGTTATTAGTGACCCCATCTACATGCATAGCAATAATCTTATACAATATTGTGATTATGTTCTTGTTCATTATGATCATTGTTCTAAAGAATCTTACAAACAACAGACTTAAAGATTCTAGAGTGCTCTTCTCTAGAATCTTTGAACAGACTTTCCTTCTGTAATTATTATCATTATTATTTTTAAATTTTTGAAATTGTGATTAGATGTTATAGTGTTATTAAGGTAGCCAGCCCCAGCAAGGTGACTACATGTTTACACAACATACTCCACATTTTAAGTTGATTATTAACCTTTAACAGGGGTGAGGTAATCAAAAAATTCTGTTCACATGACAGGTTCTTATTTTGAGTATGATTGAGTTTGATATCATGATATTAATATCATGTAAACATGCTCACTGGCAGGTTTTAAGCGCCATGTTTTTACAAAAGATTGATAGAGTCTAAAAATAAATCTCTATCCCAAAAGTGCAAACTGAGGTTTATAGCACATAAACACTTCTTACCTCTAACAGTAGCTGGCATCTGCTAAATGTGAGCATATGGAAATCAACTAATTGATTTACACAAGTCAGCATAGCTAAGATAATTGTGAGGGTTGTTTGAGGCTAATTAAAATAGTATTGCCCCCCTGTTCTGAGTTATTTTTTATGTAATTGAGGTCTTGCTAAATGTGGCCATCTTCAAAGTCTATAGACGCAATCCTCTTAAGTGAGTCTGATTTGTGTATTTCAGTGTGAAGAAGGCCTCCGAATTGCAGTGGCAATAGCATCTGTTTTTAGGATCCGTTTGTAGAGGATCCAGGAGACAAGACTCTTTTTGAATGATTTAGAATTGTGTGCTCCAGGTAGAACTGACACACGTTGATGTCTTTTAGATGCATGTGATTGCAAGTGATTGGCAAGTGATTTTGCAAGTGATTGATATTACTAGCTTGAATTGGACTTCAGGAGTTCAGGCTCTAAAAGGCTGAATTATATTGCTGGGTTTTCTGCTACAGGTCTTGAGAGCACAAAGAATTTCTTCATTTGAGAGCATACTTGCTGTGGAATTAATTATTATTATTTAATAATAATAGCAATTTAACAATTTAATAATTATTTGATAATTATTAAATTGTCTTGAACAATATCTATGTCTCTTTCACAATTGTAAGCAAAATCACCTTGCATTCTGAAATGAGATCTCATTTTGTACACCTCTGTTTCAGAACTAACATACCCCCACTTTCAATCTGTATGTGTGTGTGTGTGTGTGTGTGTGTGTAGTGTTTATGGTTGTCCATTAGCTAAAAAGAGGAAGAGCCAGGAGAGGACATCCCAAGAACCAGTGACCAAACGGCAGGATCTTCACTACAGCCAGCCAATGGAGGAAAACCAGGGAGAACTAGATGAGGAAGAAGAGGAAGATGAGGAAGAAGTAGAGAGAGAAGAGGGCCAGGAAGGGGAGGCTGATGATGAGGAGGAGTTCTCTGAGGAAGAGGATGAGGCAGGGGAGATGGAAGAGGAGGAAGATGATGAAGAGGGTGATGAAGACTACGAAGATGGAGAGATCGAGGGAGAAATGGAAGGAGAGGTGGAGGGTGAGGTAGAGGAGGGAGAAGAGGTGGAGCAAATGGAGGAAGAAGAAGACCAGGAGGACAATGACAACAGTGAAGAGGAAGAGGATGAGAATGAGGAAGAGGATGATGAGCATGAGGAGGATGAAGAATTTGGTCATCAGGGCTGCACACCAGGTGAGTTCAACTGTGTGCCGGGCATTACCACAGAACCCCAAAAAACAACTGGTTCCAGAGTAGTCCAGAACTAATTATGAGAATAATTCTTAAGTCTTATGTGTGAAAACATTTAAGTACAAAAATAATCACCATCCCCTACTGACATATAAAAGAGAAAATTAATTAATTCAGAGATGATGGAAATAGATATCTATATATAATTCGAATCATTTTTTTCTGCCTTAGGATGAAATTGATCTATTTTGTTTGAAATTATCAAAATGATTGTGGGATTCTTTCAGTTATGTTTACCAATGAAAAATCCTATTCATTTTAATAATTCTGTTAATCTTTTTAATCTGAAATAATTAGCCATTCACTGTTGTCTGAGACTGGTGTTCTCTTACCTAATTCATTTTTATCTGATCAGACAGCTCCTAATGAAGAGAGTTGACAGTATCATCATATCAGTATTCAAAGAAACTAAAGATAGCTGATGTCACAATGTATAGTTTCACCTTTAGCTGTTAGCATTTTTACATGATCTGTCTTTTTTTCTTTCTCATTCAGTTTCCATTTCTATCTGTTTTTTTTTCTTCTCTCTCTCTCTCTCTCTCTCTCCATCTATCTCTCTCTGTAACTTTCTCTGTTTTCCTTTCTCCAATTCTCTCATCAGAAGACTGTTACACCAATGGTGGACAATCACATGGACAGAAGGATGTCGACACCAACAACAACAACAGTGGTGTCATGGGCACGAATGCCTCCAACACTGCCAACAGCGAGGAGTACGAGAACTATGATGAGTTAGTGGCCAAGTCGCTGCTCAATCTGGGCAAGATTGCAGAAGACGCCGCCTACCAAGCCATGACCGAGTCCGAGATAAACAGCAACTCCTCCAACAGTGGCGGAGAGGACGAAGAAGACCGTGACGATGATGATTATGATGATGACGAGCACAGGGCCGGTGGGGGCCACAAGAACGGCACCCTCAGCGTGGACCTGGACAGTGATGTGGTGCGAGAGACGGTGGACTCCCTCAAGCTGCTGGCCCAGGGCCACGGGGCCGTGCTGCCCGAGGAAGGCTACCCCCACGCAGCCACCGCTGGGGACGGGGGTGGAGGAGGTGGAGGAGGTGGAGGTGGAGGGCAAACTGGGGAAGAGAGCCAGGAGGAGGAGTGCCTGAGTAGCCTGGAGTGCCTGCGCAACCAGTGCTACGACCTGGCGTGCAAGCTGAGCGAGTCACAGCTGCCAGCCCCTGACCACGCTTCTCTCCCCCAACACCAGCCACAGCAGCAGCAGCAGCAGCAGCATGGTCATCACTTACAGCACCACCTCCAGCCCAGGGACCCAGACTCCCAGGGCCTCCCACCACACATGCATCCTTATGGGGCAGGCATGCTGGGAGAGCAGCAGCAACACCACCACCATCACCACCACCATCACCACCAGCCAATGGAACGCAGCTACTCAGACATGGTCAACCTATTGAAGCTCGAGGAGGAGCTGAGTCCAGTGTCCCGTGGCAGTGGCGGGGGCTACGGGCCGGTGGTGCCACCACCACCCGACGAGGACACCACCTCAGTGACATCCGAGCGCTCAGATGAGGCCTATGACGTCACCAAGGGCAATCTGACGCTGCTGGAGAAGGCCATTGCGCTGGAGTCGGAGCGTGCCAAGGTGATGCGGGACCGCGCCGCCCAAGAGCACGGGCCGCTGGGACGCCGAGACAATCACCACCATCACCACCGCGGGCATGGGCATGGCGAGCACAGCCCCAGACAGAGCAGCGGGGCAGAGGACCGGAGGACACGGATGCACCATGAGGGCGCTAAGAGGGCCTACTACAGCAAAGGTAGTACACCTGCACAGTGAACTATGCCATTGTCCACTCTACTGTCATTTCCAGACCATTAAGTCATTGTGGGGTTAGTAGCAGATATCAGATATCGCCGTATATTACCTGTGGCCGAACCACAACCGTGGTATAGCGTATCCGCTGACCAACCCCACGACTACGAGTGTTATATTGCTTTTATGACAAACCTCAAATGACAGACATCAAATTGTGTTTTCTACTGTTTAGTTTTTAATTCTGTTCTTTATCCTCTGCTCCCCAAAATAGTTCCAAGCTTAGCTTAGCATCCCGTTCCCAAGCAACACAACAATTGAAAGTTTAAGGAAGTTTAGAGAGAGTGGCTAAAATGTGCACATTCACACTACTCCACTAAGACATTTTCTCTGAAGGGAACTAAAAAAAGTAGCTGTTCTCTCACTTTGAATTGTCGTGATTACTAGCTGTGAAAAGTCAGCCGTGGAATATCAGGAGATATCTCTAATCGCAGTGACGCACAGAATGAATTTCGTACAGAGATTTCGTATCAGAAATTCATAAATAGCTTGACTTGACTGTTGTATGAGCTGTCCTAACTAACTTTCCTAACTATTACCCCAAACTCAATACAGTTTGAATTCTTCAGCTATGAGGTTAATACTTGGGGAAGGACTACACATGGAAATACAATTCTTTTCCTCAATCTGCTTTACATCATGATCAAACTCTGCTTTATTATAATTGATGTTCAATAAACCAAAACACTGTCCTGCAGTTAATACAAGTAGGGGCTTACTGTTTTTTGGGAAATTACTGTATCATCCACAGATAGTATGGCAACATAAATTGTTTCTATATTATACTAAAGCTATATGTTATGGTGTTTCTGCAGTGCTTATCCCAGTAGTGTTGCATTAGCTTACATATAGTAAAATTCCAGTGTAGACTGTGCCAAAATCTTTAAACCATTGTAATAGCATTCACTGAATGCAACCTGCACCCTAGGGAGAGATTTCAGAAATTCATTAGCTTCTGTCAATGCAATTTTCTGTGTCATTACATTCTGTTGAGCCTTCCATATTGACATTCTGTATATGTTGAGGAAAGCTTCTCAGCAGTAACATGTGATTTTCAACTAATCCCTTCTGACTTAGAGAATCTAATGTAATTAGTAAACATGAACAACCCCTAAACATGAACAACCAAATCTGTCTGTATTAATGAATGCCAAGTGCCATCAAGTAATTATCACCTGTGTAAATGGATAGCTGCTCCTGCCATGATTTAATATTAACTAATTAATTTACATTTGCATTGAATGATGTTCATGTGATGTTAATTAAATGGCATTAATTAGCACATGGTTCACAGAAAGCTCTTTGGTTGGTTGGTGAGTGACTGGGTTACCTAGAAAACCTAAAAAATGGACAATAAACACTCTTGCTCTCTAAAGGACAGCTTGTCAGCAGGGACAAACAGCAACCAGCCACACACTGATAATAAAACAGCAAACAAATGTACGGTTCACCTGCAGTGCAACAAAAACAAGTTGCACAGACGGGGACTCGCAGACAGCAGTACAGGGCAGACGGAATACAAACACACCAAGACCATCCAAGGGGAATAGACACAGAGACCAACTTAAACACATGGACACTCCTGTCAGGCAGACAGATAGATATGCAGACAAGCTTACAGACAGACATACAGATAGATACACCTTTGAGATAGCCCCTAAGGGTACAAACAGGACAATTGACAACCATGGAGACTGAAGCAACGCAACCAACACAACAGCAGCAACAGCAGCAGCAGCAGCATTAACAGATGCCGCTCCTTGGAATGGGCTGTGGCCTGTGGCTGTAGCAGGAGAGAGATAGGAGAGGAGAGAGAGAGGAGAGGAGAGGAGAGGAGAGGAGAGAGAGAGGAGAGGAGAGGAGAGGAGAGGAGAGGAGAGGAGAGGAGAGGCCGGGCCTGTCAGCCATGAGTAATGGCCATTTGCACGGGCCGTTAGTGCTGCAGATCTCATCTGCTGGATGCTGTTCCATGGCCTATTTACTCTCGCTCTCAGACCTCTCCACAAGCTCTCTCTGACACACACACACACATACAGAAATTCACACACATATGCACACAGACACAAGCACATCCACAGATGCTCACCCTCTTACACCCAAGTACACACATGCTTACACAGATGCTCAGTCTCACACTGACGATTACACACTAATACATATACTGACACACACATACACAGATACTTACTCTCACACACACAGACTCACACATAGACATAGATATGCAGTTGCACACAAACACACACACTCACACACACACAGACTTTATGCATCTCCTCCCTGGCATTTCATTGAGCAGCTGGGAGCCCTCACAGTGTGTCAGCCTCAGCTACAACCAACAGGATCCCTGAAACCCGCAGAGTCAGTCAGACTCACGTGGTACACACAGACACACACACACACATTAACACACACACACATAGTGTACGGGGTACTGTGCTGAGGACCAGCACTTCAGGGACCAAAGACCTTGATGACTCATATGGACACTTGATCAGCAACAGACAATATTAGTATCAGTATCTCTGATCAACTTCTTACAGACAGCACTTGATGACCTCAAACAACAGGGCTATGGTTTGAATCATACTGGATTTCTTTTTTAAATGTAAATCTGTTGTGCCCATTAGTTGATTAGATGTATTGGAAAAAGATCATCATAAAAGGGTGCCATAAGCAGTTCCGGTTAGATTCCAGGTTCCTGTTGATATTCCAGAACTTCCAGTGATGGGAAATGATTTGTTGATTGTTCAGTCAGTTCTTACCTGGATGTGATCTTATTCTCTTTTATTTGTTAGATTTTGTAGGTGAGGATGTCTTTGTAACTGACCTTCAGTATGCTGAACAGCAGGGAGATGTCCACTTCCTCACCATTCCTCACCCACTCCCTCTGTAAAACCCGTGCAACAGACTGAATTATTAATTAGAAATCTCTAGCACTAAACGGAAATGATGACAAGACAAAATCACTCTAACTTCTAGTGGATATGTGTCACCGTCACTGTCATGTGACCGAAAGACGTTTCACAATATTGCAGAGCTCTGCGCGTTTGCCAGATATTTCAACTTGGTTGCTCAGACAGGAAGCATGAAAACGTATGATCCAAAGCCATTAATATTTCATAATAGAAAAGTATAATATTAACATGCTCCAGCTGGGCTCAGCTAAAGCATGTTCTCCTGAACTTCACAAGCCACGGCTCATTAATCTCACATCCCATATTAGACAGAGAACACGCTCCACATGGGCACAGCTCGTTGGCACATAGGATTTATTATACATGGAGAAGCAGAACCCATCCACACTTTTGTGTTGGACCCTTAGAGCAGATACAAAGGCGTATCGAATAGGTCCTCAAAGAGGTGTCAGTAAGTGATTCAACAATGCCTTTAGTCGTTTCGTGTCAGACTGATGTACTACAGTATACGTGGAGGCTTATCCTCTTGGGCATGTGTGGAGGCTAGAACCTGTTGCTCCAGCGCTAGTCAACCTTCCTCTGCCCTAGCATGCTCTTCCCTCCTCTGGCAACCTATCACCACCTCTGCCTATAGAGCGTTTCCATGTCAAAAGCAAACATAATGCTTGAACATTCAGTTTCCCTCAAACTACTACATTCAGATTAGATATGGTATGTTAAGACGAAGACGAAAATCCTGTGGGAACTAATGTGGGCTAATAATCTGACTCTCTTGAAACAATTTGTAGAACTCCTATGCTCTTGAAACAGTCCATCTCCACTGCTGTCTGTCTGTGTAAGGCCAGGATTCTTGTCAAGATGTTTCAGAGCAAACTAGACTCAAGTAAGAGGCACTGACGGCTCATGAGATGGTCCTTAAGAGGCTGCAGGTTGCTGGCATCTCCACAGGGAATTTTTTCAGGATGAGGGGGTAAGGTGAGGAGTGCTGTCTGAGACATCCCACCTCCACCACTGATGCTACTCACAGGGCCCCCAAACCCAGGCAGCCCCTTCCCCACTGGCCTCCAGCGGGAATACCGATAAGCCGCTTTCTCCGGTGCTCGCCTCTGTTATTTTCCTGCAGGGGAACATTTTTAATGAAACATGAAATTGCATTTCTGTGGTGTGGGGATCTGACAGTTGAGCCGATCCTCTCCTTCTCCCATCCTGTGTACGTACTCCACTGCCACCCCCATCCAACCCACCCTCACAACACACATATACATACACACACACGGACCACACAAATATTAAGTTCAACCAGACCCACCAGTATGATGTATCCTGAGATATCACACAGGAAAATCGAATTTCTTAAAATTAATTAAAACTGATTTTTATCATTTTACCATAATTTTAAGAAGGCCATTCCAGTGTCATCAGGAGGAAGTTGTTAGGGAGGTATTCTCCATAAGCAGTGAAGACTACTCATAAAATCTCATAATGGTTTACTTATGGAGTCTTAATTTAAAGTGAGCGCTGACTTTAGATGATTTTATATCTAAATTAAAGATCCATCTTTTTTTCCTAGCTTTTAAAACACCCTAATCTCCCACCCATCCTCACCAACAACCTTCTTTACATTTATTATTATTATTATTGTTGTTATTTTATTAGCATAAAATCATTTGATTATTTTATTATTATTGTTACAACAACAACAACAACAACAACAATAATAATAATAATAATAATGTGTTGTTATTATTATCATCATTATTATTGTTGTTGTTGTCATTATTGTTATTATTATTTTGATTATTGTTGTTGTTGCTGTTGTTGTTATTAATTTTGTTTCTGTTGTTCTTTGTTGTTGTTAGACTCCTCCAGAGGGGAAAAGAAAGAGAGCAAGTGTCCGACTCCAGGGTGTGATGGAACTGGTCATGTGACTGGGCTGTACCCACATCACCGCAGCCTGTCTGGGTGTCCACACAAGGACCGTGTGCCACCAGAGAGTAAGCAGTACCGCATGGCATCATGTGGCATGCATGCATACACAGACACATACACACACAGTCTACGTCCAACACACATGCACATACATATGTGCAAATGCACACCCACACACATATAGACGAACATGTATGCTCCCTCATTCATGTATGCCCTTCTCATTCTGTCACGTGCACACACACACTCACACATAAACACACAGACAGACACACACACACACAAATGCACAAATGCACAGATGCAAAGTAAAAAATTCTCAAAATAAGATATTTACTTTGCCGTACAGTCACATCTACAAACACACACATACTGCAGGTAATGCAGATATCTGTTCTATTTAAACTGAATCAGACATATTTACATTTGGGCACAAATCCAGTCAATGGATACACACTGCCTGCTTCATACCATCTAATGAGTCATGATTGTCCTGTTGCTCTGTCACAACATCCAGCTTTTGTCTGTTATTGTCTTCTTTACTGTATGTGTGTGTGTGTGTGTGAAATTGCAATACACGTATGTTAATGTTAAAAGGCTTGGATCAGTTGGTGTTTTCTAATACTGCTAAAATTAATTTGTATGCATTGCCCAAGACTTTGTTCAGTGCACTCTTATGGTTTTGAACAGCTTGTCATTTAAGTCTAATGTTGTATGACTGAGCATGACGACAGTGTGACTAATACAGGCACGTGTACATTACACAACCACACATCCCATAATGTTTAGAAGTGACTGTGTAGAGACATTATGCATCCAAACATCCCATAGTGTGTAGAGGCATTTGGGTCTTACAGTTTGCTTGTATTCACACTTCTGGGTTCAGGTGTAGCTTTTATACTGTGTCATTAACATTACTCTCCTAACACATCTCTGACAGCAATTGCTGCCCTCTTATCTGGCTACTGCATGGAGAATGTAGACATTGTGTAGGCATTTTTTGACAAATGCTATATGGTATAAAGCTACTCTGGGTGTCATGACAAAGTATAAAGTGTCACCCCACTAGAGATTTAACACCTGGGACTCCACAGTAAGTCTTTTGGTAAGAGGCCTTTTGGTAAAGTGGCCTTTTGATAACGTTTTCATTCAAAAAGAAATCCAGTTTCCTTACAACAGCATTTAGGACTACAATGACCTGGATGAATGGGAACCGAGACAGGCAACTCCACAGGTGACCCAATTTTAGAAAAAAAAAAAAAAGAAAAAGAAATACTGTAAAAATTTTTAAATGCTGTGCTGTAGCTGTGTGTGTCTGAATTGAAATGAAACACGACTTTGTTCCCTGCACGTATGACGGGTGCTGCAAGCTGTCTGTCCCTTTTGCTGCATGCACATCAGTATCCTGTCTCACTCTCATGCTATCTCACTCTCAGCGTCGTACCTCTATGTGCAATGCATGGAATGCTGTCAAAGAGTGCTCATCCCTCTGAACAAACTAATATAAAGTGTAGGCACTCAACCAATCCCTGTAGAAGAACCCTGAAAGATTCCAAAAAGAATGGTCGGAAAAATCTCTTCTTCTCTCTGGTTTGGTCTATTGTAGCCTTTTTTAAGGATTCAAGGAGGTTTTATTGTCACATACATTGAAATACTAGGGGTAGGTTATGTAGTGAAATTGCATTCTGTTAGTCAGCCTATTATAAGTGATCACCAGTTTGACTATATATTCAATTGGTTTAGGTGGAAACTTACTGGTTCTTTTAAGGGGATAAACTATAAAGAATTGAATCAAACCTGCATGCTTAAAAAACAACACCTCTGAAGCATGTTGATATATAATCCCAGTTTGCTCCCATGACCTTTGACCTCTAACCCTTTCTGCTGTCTCTTGCCTCTTTCTTCTGCTCTCCGCGGTGCTAAGTTCTCGCTATGCACGAGAACGTTCTAAAGTGTCCCACACCTGGCTGCTCGGGCCGGGGTCACGTTAATAGCAACAGGAACTCGCACCGCAGGTGAGTGACTGTTGTTGCCGTGGAGATGGAATCCCAGAACCACAGAGGCAGGTGTGAGATGTTGATGAGAAAGCTGTGGATTCTTCCAGAACAAAAAGTTATCTGATAAAGAAGAAGCTATAATTACTTCTAAAAGCATTTTTTTTAAAACTCAGCTTAATTTATGTTTTCTCTGTCATATGTTTTTTTCCTCACACTTTTCACTGTGTGAACTTATCACTTCCATAAGGCACATCTGTGAGTGTGAATGCGTCGGCTTGGCAACACTCTGGGTGTTTGCTGGTATCAGATGCTGTATTGATTGACATCACTGTGTGGTAGCTTTTATATTTTCACAGGGGGCCTAAGTTAGTCTTTCAGACTTTACAGACTTTCTAAGTTAGTCTGTAAATATCTTATTGTTGTACCATTTAAGAGTATGGCAGTTTTCACTTATAGTTACTCACGGAGGAACAGTTTTATGGTGGCCCAGGAAGAGAGTTTAGTTACTTTACTGAACTTTTTGGTTTCTGCTTATATACATACAATAATTGCAGTCTTTATGTGTCTGAGCAAGAATGTGTTTGTGTGTGTGTGTGTGTGTGTGTGAGTCAGAGAGAATGGGAAACAGGAGACCATCTGGTTTTGTACCTTGATGTTCCATAGATGCAGAGACATATAGTTGTAGCCAGAGGCTATGTTATGTAGAACAGTTCTCATGGGATGCATAAACAGACTTATTCACACTTGCGCATTAGCAATTTTCAGACCACACTATATTTGTCTGACTTCTGTACATCACCTAGAATCAGTTATCAAGTACTTTATGGGATCCACAAAACTACAACACCCAGCAGCTGCAGCTAACAAACATCTACCCACACTAGTATCACCACGTCTTCACAGAGAATACACACGCGCGCACACACACACACACACACACACACACACACACACACACACACACACACACATGCACACACACACACACACACACACACACACACACACACACACACACACATACACATACAAACATGTATACATACACAGAGCTGCTGCTGTACTCGTATGGGGAACTGTAGCCATGAGTGCCATAGAAACTGCGTCACGGCAACCATGGCAACTGGGGAACGCATCCACCTTCTGACCCTGTGCCTGCATTGCCATGGTGGCAAATTAGACACACTTTCTCATCTCCTGAACATATACTGTATGGTGTGTGTATGTGTGTCTGTGTGTGTGTGTGCCTGTGTGTGTGTACTCATCCACTAAAACTCCGCCTCCAATAGAATGAGTAAATAGTGACTTACTATGATGTTCATATATGATGTCTATGACTATGATGTTCATATAGATATTATTCTGGTGAGGTATATTATTATTATTAGTTTGTACATTTTATGAAGGACTACATTGCACATAGTAACAAATAGTAAAAATAGTAATAAATATTTAAATTACACAGATGTCATGTGTGATATATCATTTGTAATTCAGAGAATTGAATGACCGAAAAATTTTGATGCGGAATATCAGGATATCAGATTAATGATGAATAATAATCCAATCAAATTGATTTGAATTTGACAAGATGTGAAATGAGAGCTGATTGGAGCTGAGGAGAGAAAACAAGAGTGTTGAGGAAGAAAGAAAAGAGAAATGTAATCAGGAGAGAACACACAGAGAGAGAGATAGAGAAAGAGAGAGTATTCTCACATATCACATATCTACAGGTGCTGCACAGTACACATAGATGCAAACATTTACACATTAATGTGCACACAGGGGATCTTTTTCAGGAGATTAGTCTTAGTTATGCCCCAGAGTTTGTTTTCCATCTTGGAAAGATGGAAAACAAACAGCACACATTATGTCCATTCACACACACACACACAAACACACACACACACACAATATGGTCCTCAGTTAGTTTGGTGGGTTCTCCGGAGCCTGCCAGTTTGAAATGTCCTTGGAGATCATCTCCAATGACCTAGTAAATTCATGTAAACAAATTGACATTTCTCATACCCACTGATATTTCCACTGAAGATCCCTGCCAAATGCACAAAACCTTTTTTTGGCAGCGACAATTTCAATTTTGTGTGTGTGTGTGTGTGTAGGTGGGTATGTGTGCATGCGTGTATTCTGTGCCTCTAAAGCCTGTGTGCCTGAGGTCAAAAGCTTAAAAGAAATTAACATCGAGCCATGGAATAAAAAAAAAGCATGAAG
>JAIFZK010000001.1:5267500-5332500 GCA_027481765.1 Tenualosa thibaudeaui | reverse complement strand
CTCTTCACTGTATTCCCTTGCTAGTTCCATTTTCTGCTGTCTCTGTATGTCCCTCACACCTTTCTTTCTCCCCTTGTCTTCCTTTCTGTGCCCTATCTCTTTCTTTCTTTCTTTCTTTCTCTTTCTCTCTCTCTGTCTTTCTCTCAACATTACTGTGTCTGTCCTAGGTTTACCAACATTCTTTCTTTCTCTCTCTCTCTCTCTCTCTCTCTGTCTCTCTCTCTCTGTCTCTCTCTCGCTCTCCCACCCCTGTGGTTCAGAGCCCTGATGATGATGACTTGGGTAGCAGTGGAGGTGTTGATCAGCGACGGGGTTCGGGAGGCGCGGGCGGAGGTGGCGAGGCCACAGTGCTGACTCCTCTGGAGCCCATGTCTCCCCAGCGCCAGGCCCTGCTCAACAGCCGCGGCTACCAGATGGGCACAGCTGACTGCTGGGACCTCCCGCTGGAGTATACCAAACTCAAGCACCTGGACCATGACGGACACAAAGAGGTGCCCAACCCACACCACACCACACGACATTACACCACCCAGCAGCACATCTATCTTTGTCTGCCCAGTCCTGTCTATGGTTCTGCATATCTGTCAATGAGTTTCCATATTTAGTTCATCCATATCTGTCTGTGCTTCTGCATATCTGTCTATGGCTCTCTATTTCTGTCTGTGGCTCTGCATATCTATCTGTGACTCACTACATCTGTCTGTGGTTCTGCATATCTGTCTGTGGTTCTGTATATCTGTCTGTGGTTCTTCATACCTGTCTGTGATTCTGCATATCTGTCTGTGGTTCCGTATATCTGTCTGTGATTGTCCATATCTGTTTCTGGTTCTCCATACCTGTCTGTGGTTCTGCATATCTGTCTGTGGTTCCGTATATCTGTCTGTGATTGTCCATATCTGTTTCTGGTTCTCCATACCTGTCTGTGGTTCTGCATATCTGTCTGTGGTTCTGCACATCTAGTTGTTGTTCTCTATCTGTCTGTTCCTCTCCATAGTTGTGTGTTACTCTTCACATCAGTCTTTGTTTGCCCTGGCTTGTCTAACTGACTGCCTGACTGTTGTCTTGCTGTTGCTGTTGTCTGTTGTCTGTTGTCTGTTGTCTCATCTCTGCTCTAGCCATCCACAATAGTTAATTAAGCCTTTGACTTGATGTTGTTAGAGCTAGACAGATTCTAAAATAGCCTAACTTAACCAACACAGCTATAAGTGACACATGTTAGTATGTGTCAAAAGCACATCAGTGCTGGCCTATGTCAGCAAAACCACCAAGCAAGATCCTGTGCTGTGTGCCAGAAATGGACAAGTATGGACAACAGACACCAGGGAGTTCCACACAAAGGAGTAGAGAGACACCTATTGGAGAAAACTGGAACTGCGTCACAATTATTAGAAATGAATGTAGTGGTAGTTTAGAACAGAGGGTCTCAAACTTCATTGGAGTACATCATGGAGTACAACATTTTCCAAGAACCCCTCATAATCGCAGTACAAATTTAACTATACAGGTTTATTTGTTCTGCTAGATGCTAGATGCTGCTTTGTAGCAAACTTTTTCACAGACGCCCTGCCAATGGCTGCAGACTCCTGGGGGTCCCTGGACCCCAGTTTGAGAATCAGTGGTTTAGAGGATGAGTTCAAACATATATACAATCATCAGAAAGATCTCTATTTTACTCTAGTTCATTCCTTTCATCTGATGCTTTTCCTCCATCATTGCTGTCATCTTCATCTGTAGCCTGATGATCTCGACCCATTCCAAGACCTCCTGGATGAACCCCAGTACGCTGGAGAGGTGACCATGCCCAGCCCCAAACACAAATACAACCCCTGCAAGGAGTCCAAGAAGGAGATCCTCACGTAAGTAGCCTGCTCCTCAGTCCATCCCTTCTGAGCAACACCTTTTACATCAGACACTCTCTGGTACTGCCTATAATTTTGATAGTATCTCTTTTGCAGGATGCCTATTTATTATAACTGTCATGCATATAAACCAACCTTTATATATTGTCATTACTGTGAAGGGGATCCTCCAGACAGATGTGTACTGGGAGTCTTGTGGCTCCTAAGAAAGATCTACTCTTCCTTGTTGTCTATCAGCATGTTTTTATCCGCCATCCTTGGTCAGTATGTTTCTGTCTGGTGTTGTTCACTCTCCAGCTGCCAGTTGGCAGAAAAAGGCATACGGGGCACCATGTCTGCATCCAACTCACAAGACCTGAAGTAAGTGTGTGTGTGTGTGCGTGCGTGTGTGCATGTGTGTCCATGCGTGTGTGTGCATATATGTGTATGTGTGTGTGTGTGTATGTGTGTGAGTGTGTGTGTGCATTTCTGCCATGGCCATGGCTATATCACAGAATGAGAGGTGACCTGAAGGTTTCACCTTTCATCTGCATTCATCCTCAGGTGCCCCACACCTGGTTGTGATGGCTCAGGACACATCACAGGAAACTACGCCTCTCACAGGAGGTAAGGGCTGTCATTCATCATCAAGATGTTCCACGACACCTGTGACACTGTGCCTAGGTGATGGCCTAAGTGATCCATCTGAGACTAACCTGAATGTGTGTGTGTGTGTGTGTGTGTGCGCTCTGCTATAGTCTGTCGGGCTGCCCCAGAGCAAAGAAGAGTGGTATCAAGATTCTTCACAGCAAAGAAGACAAGGACGACCAGGAACCAATCAGGTGAGGGCAGGGCATGTTTACATTTACATTTATGCATTTAGGTTTTCATTTTAATATTCTAGTATGTCCATATGTGGTAACATCTTTATTAATTATAAATTATAAGACATTTACATGTGTGAGATTTGCAAACTTAGTTGAAATATTGACATGGATAACCCAGGGACAGTGTATTGGATAGTAATTGGATGGTCTTCAGATAAATGAGAAATTAAAGTTAAATGAGAAACTATATTATATTTATGCATTTAGCAGACGCTTTTATCCAAAGTGACTTACATTTTGTCAACTATCAATTGTTCAGGGCCAGTCTCCCCTAGAGCAACTTTGTTCGATGAAACTTGATTGATAAATATTAGAAGGAAAGGAAAAACAATCTTAGCATTCATTCTAAATGCACAGCACTTGTGTAGAAAACAGCAACACATGTAGATGAATGACCCTCCTTGTCTTGTGTCAATTTCTCAACATGCCACTCCACTTGGTGAGCTTAGTTATTTTCACTCCTGAGGTGACCTCTGTTTTATGTTTACCTTTCGACTTCCCGCAAAGCTCCACTGTCTGGTTCCAAATCCAAGCGAAACCCCTTGTCCAACTTCCCCTGAATCTTTAATGCTTTGACTGATGTGGGCTTCCATTTGGCCCCTCGGTGGGGCATCCCGTCTGCCCTGTGTGTCCGCCATCATCTATCTGCACCCCTGACCGCGTCCTTCCTCCCACCTCAAGCAGACCCTCCTGCTGCTGTCGGTATCATCAATCTCAGCTGGTCATTTCTCACCCAGCTGGAGAGAGAGCTGGGCCCGTGGATGCCTGCTGTTAGGGCTGCTCTCTTTGCTTGGACAAAGTCAGTCCAGACACCTCAAGAACAGTGGCTTTATTATTTCTACTGAAGTGTTACTCACCGACTAAGTTTGGTGAAGGGCAGGGCAAATAGTGTAAGTCTTCTGTTAGAACTAGAGAAAAGGCTAGAGATTGTTATTCATTAGTCTGTTTCTCTAATGTGAATGCCTCTCTCTAATGTACATTTAGCTACATGCTACAGTTGCTGGAACCGTACAGACAGAATCCATCTACCATCCTCATGTCCTTTCAGGTGTCCAGTCCCAGGGTGTGATGGGCAAGGTCACGTTACTGGGAAGTATGCCTCACACCGCAGTGCTTCGGGGTGCCCCCTAGCGGCCAAACGGCAGAAGGACGGGCTAGTGAATGGCACCCAGTTCGCCTGGAAGTCTGGGAAGACAGACGGCATGACCTGCCCCACTCCGGGCTGCGATGGTTCTGGTCATGTCAGTGGGAGCTTTCTTACACACAGAAGGTGTGTGTGTGTGTGTTTGTGTGTGTGTGTGTGTGTGTGTGTGTGTGCACAAGCGTGAGTACATGCAAAATGTGAGAGTGTAGGTATTATTCTATTAAAGTAATTCACGTCGTGTCTCTCCTCAGTCTGTCAGGCTGTCCACGTGCTTCATCAGCAATGAAAAAGGCTCGAATGACAGGGGTGGAGATGCTAACTCTAAAACAGAGACCCAGTAAAGGTACTGATTGCATCCATCTCAGCTTCATGAACCCAATGAATCTAAAGCAGCAGCATATCAATTCAATACATACAATTCAGCAGCAATGACCCATTAAACATGCTAAGACTATTTAAAATACTGTTAGTAGATCCATATGTCCATTCGATCCATCAGTCACCAAGAATTTTTAAAGTAATGCCTGAAGGCAAAGATGGGAAGTACTATATAGCAACTTCAAGCAGGTCCTCTGGTTTCTCTCAAGTGTATGTACAAGAATCACATATTTCAATTTTGTGAATGTCACAAAATTTGAGGTGTGAAATTGTTACATTCTTTTCAGGAATTGAAAATGACGAAGAAATTAAGCAGCTGGATGAAGAAATCAAAGATCTAAATGAGTCTAATCATCAAGTGGAATCAGACATGATTAAACTGAGGACACAGGTGATTTTATGACATTTCTTGCCGAGAAACTGACTTTCAGTTCCAAGGCTGAACCTATGAATGTGATACTGTACAAATCTGAACCAAAGACCAAAAACATGCCACCTCATGCTCTCTAAGGAACTCTTCACAGTGTTTTGTTATTATTAGAGGTGCAGAATGCAATGAGTTTGTGTCAAATTCACAGATCCAGTTTATTTACAGTACACCCAGGGACTGAAGAGCTAATCCTGAGCGGAACCTGAAGAGATATTTGCTAAATGTTTGAAAAAGTTTTACGTATTTGGACATTGCTTGATCTCAGTACCCTCAGTAGGGCGCTGTGTTTGCCTGACTGCTCTTGTCTGAGTAAAGGTAAAGTTAAAGCTGGCTGGTATTTAGCAGACACTTTCATCCCAAGTGACACATACCCAAATCTGGATTGACTGTTGTGACACTACCGCAGAGTAGAAATTAGATGTGCCAATTAAGAAAGAGTCTCTCTGTTTCACCCACAGATCACCACTATGGAGACCAACTTGAAGTCAATAGAGGAGGAGAACAAGGTGATTGAGCAGCAGAATGACTCTCTGCTCCATGAACTGGCCAACCTCAGCCAGTCACTCATCAACAGCCTCGCCAACATCCAGCTGCCACACATGGTGAGAGACAACACACAGTCTCTACACATGGTGAGACACACACACACACACCTACACACACACACACTAGCATGCACTGAATCACAGCCAGCCCCAGTACACTACATATCCACAACCACACAGAGACACATCTATAGTCACAACACAAAGGATCACACAAACACTACATTGCTTCATTGTGACACAGTAATGGTGTTGTCAACTTAAAGTAAAAATGCACGCACACCTGCAGCAATATTATAGTCACATGAAGACTCATGCAACTGCTACTTCTCAATGGCCTTTAAAGGTTCTTACTCCACGCATTACTGACATAAAGTGTTTTATCTGCATACTGTCTTCTTGTGTGTTGTGGCGTTTCTCACAGATTGTCTGCTTTTCTTCAGAACTCTGGCTCCCCACCATCACCCTGCTCACCTCACAGCTCTTTCTGTCAGTGTTCACACTTTTTCTCATGTCATCATTAATCATGTTCTTTTGGCCAGTTCACGTCAGTGGTGGTGGTGGTGATTTGATAATTGTGGAGAATGACAAAGTGTTGGGTTGGCTCCAGTGGTAAAGTAGAGCAGAAATCTTGGCCAGTGCTGTTTGGCTACAAGGTGTTAAATGATGTCAGATATGGGCTGGATGTTTGTTTGGTGTGTGTTTGAACAAGCTGAACAGCTGAACAATGTACTTGCTGAATATTTGCAAAGTTAGCCTTCCAAGAACAGAAACCCATCCTGGATATATATAGAAAAGGCTGCTTTTCCTACTGAAGTCACTGGTTAGCTTTTTAGTCTACCAGTGCCTACCTAGCTTTTTAGTCTTTTCCAACATAGGTCTTATGTCATACCTTATAATTGATGTTTCAGTCGTATATCAGTCATTGCATATATAAACTTGCTCAAAAAAGCCATTGCATTTTTATGATAGAATCGCATTATTTTACTTTCTGAAAATATAATTGATTCCAAAGCCTTCCGCAAATTTCCATCTGATTTTTATTTTATTCAGCAACAGGAGTTTTTTCAACCACGTTATCTGTTATTTCCAGGTAGCTACAGGCTAGATATCAGTAATAATGATAAATTGTTCCAATGAGGCTGACACCCCATGGCTCCTTGGTCTTCCTTGCTGTATCCACAATGACATACTGCACCTCTACACACTCCATACACACATTAAACCTGGAAATGTCTTTTTTTGTATCACCATTTCAAGACATTTACTAAAATGAATGCTTCATTTTCTAGAATTATCATGGTATTTAGTAAAACAAGCACACATTTTCTCAATATAGAACAAAAATAATTTTGCCATGGTATGTCCCAGGTCGTACGCAGCATGTAGTACAGTAGTCTGGCATTTAGGAAACAGCGTCCGTCTTAATTGTGCGCTTGAAGCATTTGTCAAATTACTTTAAAAGTCATATGAAGTAAAGAGCATTTCATACAGCCTATAAATGTCAATTTTCTCATCTCCCAGACAGTGCTAGGCTTGTGTGAACATCTGCTAGGATGAGTACTTCCCACCCGCCCTCTCTCTTGACTTCTTGGCTAATAGTATTCTCTCTGCACCTCTCTCTGTAGACCACGCTGCCCCAGAAAGATGTGCCTGTTAGACATAGCTGCTGTTTACAGATGGCCCAGAGAGTAAGAGCACCATTTTCACTGTCCACCTAATCTCCCCCTTCCTCTTTCTCTAGATTACCCATAAGTCCTCTTTCCCACCCTAAAACTTCTTCCCCTTGTAAAGGTTTTACATTATTTGTGGGTAAAGTCCAGTCTGTAATACGTGGCAGCTCTTTTGATGAAACCAGAGTGTTGCAGTGCCCTCTATGCATCAGCAAATTACAGTAAAATATCTTGAGTGTGGAAAATATATAAACCTCCATGGCAACCTGAAAATGAGGGAACAGTTTGTACATCAGTAGTTGAGTAAATAGTTGCTATCTATTTCTCTCTTTCACTCTCTCTCATTCTGTGTGTGTGTGTGTGTGTGTGTGTGTGTGTGTGTGTGTGTGTGTGTGTGTGTGTGTGCGTGTGTGTGTGCGTGTGCGTGTGTGCGGGCGCGCATCATCTGTCATGCTGCTTCGCCTCCCTGTCTCATTCTTTCCACTTGGAAAATGAACATGGCCTGCTATTATGCATTTCATATTCACACGCCATTGGAACACAGTCAAATGTGCTTTTGACTGCTCTGCTTGATTGATACTTTCCTCATAGCCTCTGTTTTGTTTAACAAGACAGCATAGATTTATAGAGAGACCTCGCTGAACCTACTTTAGCTTTGTTCTCTCTTGTCTCTTTTTTAGCTTTGTCTTTTCTCCCCTGTCTCTCTTTTAGCTTTGGTTGTTCTCTCTTATCTCTTAGCTTTGTCTGTTCTCCTTTGTCTCTCCTTTAGCTTTGTCTGTTCTCTCTTGTCTCTCTTTTAGCTTTGGTTGTTCTCTCTTATCTCTTAGCTTTGTCTGTTCTCCTTTGTCTCTCCTTTAGCTTTGTCTGTTCTCTCTTGTCTCTCTTTTAGCTTTGGTTGTTCTCTCTTATCTCTTAGCTTTGTCTGTTCTCCTTTGTCTCTCCTTTAGCTTTGTCTGTTCTCTCTTGTCTCTCTTTTAGCTTTGTCTGTTCTTTCTTGTCCATCTTTTAGCTTTGTCTGTTCTCTCTTGTCCATCTTTTGGCTTTGTCTGTTCTCTCTTGTCTCTCTTTTAGCTTTGTCTGTTCTCTCTTGTCCATCTTTTAGCTTTGTCTGTTCTCTCTTGTCCATCTTTTAGCTTTGTCTGTTCTCCTTTGTCTCTCCTTTAGCTTTGTCTGTTCTCTTTTGTCTCTCTTTTAGCTTTGTCTGTTCTCTCATCTCTCTTTTAGCTTTGTCTGTTCTCTCTTGTCCATCTTTTAGCTTTGTCTGTTCTCTTTTGTCTCTCTTTTAGCTTTGTCTGTTCTTTTTTTGTCTCTCTTTTACTTTTGTCTGTTCTCCCTTGTCCATCTTTTAGCTTTGTCTGTTCTCTTTTGTCTCTCTTTTAGCTTTGTCTGTTCTCTCTTGTCTCTCTTTTACTTTTGTCTGTTCTCTCTTGTCTCTCCTTTAGCTTTGTCTGTTCTCTTTTGTCTCTTTTGCACTTTCCTTTCTCCCTGCTGACTCTGCTTCACCCCATGACCCCCCTCTTCCAGGAGCCCATGAACGAGCAGAACTTTGACACGTATGTGGACACCCTGACAGACATGTACACTCACCAGGAGCAGTACCAGAGTCCAGAAAACAAAGCACTGCTGGAGAACATCAAGCAGGCCGTTCAAGGCATCCACGTGTAGGCTCTGGGGGAGGGGGGGTGAAATAACCAATGGCTGAAGCCATCAGTCAGTCTGATGGCAGCGTCGCCCAATCAAATTCACACATGTTGAGCAAAACAACATGATAAAAAAAGATACAAGTAAAGAGCACGTAGTGGAGACAAGATGTAAAATCTATGGATCATTATTTAATGGCTCTTATTTATCCCATCATTCTGCATTATGAACGATGCTGATATGCTCTTGAAATTCCATAACTATGATTTCAATGCCTTGCTTTAAATGTAATTACTACTAATGGCACTTGTTTTGAATAGCATTCATATTTTGTACATTTTCATATGACCTGACATGATGTGATGTAATATTTAGAGCTGCTAATGTATGTACATTTTAGTGTATATGTGTGTTATTTGAAAAGTTTACTGACTAAATGACAGATCTTGAAATGTGCAGTATGGTGGAATGTCACAGGGTGAAAATGCAAGGAGCAAGGTCTTTCATAGGATAATCTTTTTTTTTTCACTGGATTTGATGGAAACATGTCTGTGTGCAGGATGTTCAGTGATTGTAAATTTATACATTTTGTAAGAAGAAAAAAAAAAAGTAAAAATGTCATGAATGTCAGAGAAGAGTCCTGTCAGTGGTAATCGCTGAACAGGCACTCTGTTGCAGTGTGGTTTTGAAAACCAAGAAGAGATTCAAAGTAATACCAAACTATTTATGACTGCAAACATCATGACACGGAAACTGATTGGTGCATATACTATAAACTAGAGTGAGCCAACATTTGACATACGTTATCTGTTTGTGGTTTTGAAATCTCCCATTCAGACATGGTCTGAATATTAAATAGACAATCCAGCATTTTAACCATTTAGCTGTATGGTCAAAAAATGTAAGTTCAACAAAATATTAGCAATATGTGACAATGACTTAATCATATCCTTAGATATGGGATGCAAACATTTGGGTATATGCAATTTCGTATTTGTGAGCGTACCCGTTAAAAAAACGAGTGCATTTTTACTGACTGTAAAGAATTAAGTTTTTTTGTATGGACCTTTTAATACAATCACATTTGGAGAATGAAACACTAACAGTCGATTCCAAAATGAGAGAGGTTTCATTCCTCTTTACTCTTTGTCCGTCACCCTGGTTTCCATGTTCTGATGTTTTAGTTTACTTTGTGTTTTGTTTCTTCTTTGCTTTGTGTTTTATTTATTCGCAGGCAAAGAGAGATTAAGTTAGTGACGGGTGAACATGTTATGTGGATGTAATCAGTGGACTGGCTATACAGGGTTTATATCTCTACCATGTGACTGCACTCGTCATGTTCTGTACATACTCAACCAACCAATCACTAATGAATCTGCAGAAAACCAGGAAGAGCCAAGACCCCAGCTCAAGTCACCTGTTGACTCCAATGAAAATGTCTGACTCTGACAGAAAGAATGAAGTCAGACCTGCAATTGGCTTGGCTACTGGTTAAGGACTCGTATACATACTGATGGTTCCATCATTGCAAAGAACATTACGGCTGCACTTTAAAACCTTATATAAACCGTTGTGACACGGGGACTGCTAAAAACTATATGGAATCATTTCTATGAACACACTCAAAGTACACGAATATTACTTCAAATCACTTAAACTGGCATAGGTTTTTTATACCTATAATGAAGAGACATTTGTTGTTTAAGTCTCACATGTTGATATGACAATCTCCATTTTTCATTTCAGCTCAGAGCCTTTTGGGAAAGTGTGTAGGCTCAGACAGCGACCCACTATTCCATAGGCAACTTTTTGTGCTCACAGCACTACAGAGAAATGCATTTAGATTTTTTGTTTGTTTTTTGAAACTGGACAATTTCATTGTTTAAAAGTCATTAAATGTCCTGTTCAACCAGAGTGGTACAATCATCCATTTTATTTGCCTAAAGGACTGTGCTGAGCCAGTCATAAAAATGCATACAAATGTTCAACTGTTTGGCAAATTAAAAGGTTAATGTGTATGTTCAACAAAGAGGATTTTGTTGAGACATTTTTAGTGAATGCATTCTTGATAGTTGACTCGGAATTAACCATATGGTATCTAATCATATTGTAGCAAATTTCAAACAAATTCATTATGCAGCTACATAAAGTTGATTTGACACAATATTTTTTTTTGTATTACTGACACACTATAGTATTCAAACTGAAAAAAAAATCCTACAAGACAGATGTCCTCAACTAATGTCACTTTACTTTCCTCTTAAGATCAGAATTGTGTGTTTAAAAATAAAGCTGCATGCTGATTGACATTTAAGTTTCATCACTGTGTTAGATGGTGCAGCTGCCTAAAAGACTACAGTGACTATAATTATGTTGTTATATTATATGTTTTTTTTCTGTGCCAAATGTACAGGTGGACACAGATATGTCTTAATACTTTTTCTGAACTTGTGTCAGTTTGACGAGAACAGGTACTTGAAGAGAGAACTGAGAAAGTGGGTTGTTTTTGAAAGGGGCAATCAAATCCCTTGATCTTATGTTCAAGTCCATATACACTACATATTGTTATGTTACAAAAAAAAGCAATTTCATAAGACGCTAGCCTAGATGTGACTGTGTGTTCCTGTTGTCAAATTCACAGCATCTCTGTGTTGCCAATGAAGTCACTCTGACACATATAAGGGAAGGTATGTGAGGTGCTAGCTAACTATCACTCATGCGCTCTGGGTTTTTTAAAATAACTCAAGGGGAGAAGTCCTCAGGGCTGCCAGCCCCTAGTATTCAGCTTTGTGTATGCAGCTTATTGCCAATGTAGTACTGTTTCAAATAGACTAATAGCAAATGTAAAAAAAGAGAGAAAGAAATAAAATAAGCATTTTCATCAATGATCGTCATTGCCTATACTACAGAAAAAGGGATTTTAAGCACAATTCAGCTGCCTGACTGCTGTTGGCACATTACTGTAATAATAACAAATTGGATAAGGTTATATGTGACTATTTGCATATAGAACATTATGGTGTCACATGCTTAAACACAGAGTAATTTTCTTATGAAAACATGGGAGCATCATCAGAGAATAATAAATTTTTCCATAACAATGTTTCAATGAATCCTTTGATGACAGGATTTTATATAACATTGTTTTCCTTCTTGCTTTCTCTCTAACTCCCTTTTTTTCTCTGTCGCTCATTTCATTTATTTTTGTACCACATGGCATGGCATTTTGTTGATATGATACTTTTGCTATAAATGTTTAAAGTCACACATTGCAGTGATATTTCATTTTGGATTTGTGAACTTTGTACAATTTTTATCATGCTGGTGTTGACATCTCTTACTCTAAATAAAACCTGTGTTGCCATAGTCAATGTTGCAAGGCTGCTTCTTTTTCCCCACATACAATGTCTAAAGCAGACAGAAGCAAAACGATGTGAATGATAACAGGCTCGTCACTGGATACAACAAAGGTAATGATATGGAAAAGTACAGGTCTCTGGCTCCTGTCTGTTCTTCTAAGCGGGATAAGGGATTATGTGTGTCTGAGTGTGTGCTCCATCTGTGGATGTAAGGCCCCTCTTTATACTCCCCACATGTAGGCATAACTAGTAGGCCTACTTCCTTATTTTGTCTCTGTACACCTTCAGGTGGGTGATAACACCTGAACTCTTGCCTGCCAACAGCAGCCTAGGCCTGTCTCCAGCAGCTGCATGCTGGTATCATACTCCCTAACAAAACATTACATAATGACCTTGTTTATTTTAATGTGCTGGTAAAATGCTAATGTTTACAAATGCAAAATGCAAGCATGGAATAGACCGAAGAAGTTAGTCACTATCAAGTCAATAGTCTTGTTTTCGAAGTCAATAGTCTGGTTTTTAGTCTTCGTAGGTCTAATAATATTTGCAAGCCGCTGCAAAGAAGGTGGTCCAGGCTCAAAAGCTTCAGTCACGGGTAGAGTGGGCGGGGCACTGGGATGTCTCAGCTGGTCCTCAAGAGCGCCTGTGTCGTACGTACCCGAAGTTCAGTGTGAGTCTTGTCCCGTAGCAGTGATGGCTGCGCCGTTAGCACACTTCGACGAAGACTGGCAGGACTTTAACGAGTTTAGACCTACCTCTGAATGGCCAAATCAGCTTGATCAAATAAACTCTAATGTAGGTGATACAACTACGTTTGAGGACTTCTCTGATCTGGACAATAGCTTTTCGGGGGAGATATGCAGCTTCAAGTCCATGGAGGACCTTGTGAACGATTTTGACGAGAAGTTGAATATGTGTTTTCGGAATTATAATACTAAGATAGAAAATATCGCTTCTGTAAAACCCATAACAGAAGATAACTTCCTTAAGAACGACGAGTAAGTATGACACTGTCACGTTTTATGTACATGTTTGCCAACGTTACAGGACATACGCTAGCAACCTTAGCTTCCTAGCTAGTCAGCCAACGCAGTCTCAGTGAGCGCTGCAGTTGAGCAATCAAGCTGTTTTGATACGAGCTATTTTAACTATATTAACAACTGAGCCAATAACTTGTGACAGGATTTGCAAATTAGACAATGAAACATTAACGAGATAAGCTTGTTGTAGTGCTACAGGGTCGCAGCTAAGGTTAGCAAAATGATAGCTGACCACTGAACTTGCTAACTATGCACTGCTAGCGATAGCCAGATTACCAGCTATCTAAGAAGGAAACCAAAGAGGTCAGTAAGTTATCCCTTCGAACAAATAGTGGTCTTGCAAAAGATATTACAGATTCGATTAGCAGACTATGTAGGTTGGTGAACAAGAATGTACATAGTGGTATGATATCTGTGGCTGTAATCCTGTACTTGGATGCATTACCAAATCTTCAGCTATTTCATAGTTGTAGTAGCGTTCCCGAAAGACGTGGCAAATGACTTGCCATTTCTTGTGTTTTTTTTTTTTTTGTTTTTTTTTAAGGACATAATAACAACGTTAGCCAACTCCTAGTCTGACAGAAACTCAGAGCAGAAAAAGAGATACGAACATCTTGGCTAAATTTGCCTTATATGCATAGTTGCTGATATAAGTCTTTGATGGCTTATACTAAACGCATTTATTTATTTTTTGTTTCAGAAATCTCAACGGGTCTTACTTACTAATACTTACTTAATACTTAACATCTATAATAAATCCACACTTCCTGCTCTTTCTATTATGTTGTAGTGTTTTGAGTATTGCATAATCGTGTTGTGATGCTGCCATCATTATCATGGTGGGCAAGGGATTAGTATATGTATGGCAGACTCAGTATGCGAGATCTATAATGTCCACCTGTGCTAGAGAACATTTGGGGACTGAACTGGGTTTTCTACCTTTGTTTTCATGGTGGAATAGTTGACACCATCAATTACACTGATTTTCCTTTAAGACAGTATTTTTCTTCTGTCTGACTGCATCTGTGATTTCATACGCTTGTGTAGACCTGTGGATGTGTGGAGTTATGCTTTTGGATGTATCACCTCAAAGACTGGCAAATGATCTGATGCCCGGAAATGGCACCCTGACATGCCAAACCAAAGGAAGATGAGCAGAGATGAGGAGACATCAAAGACTAGGATGAAGGGCAGTGGAGAGAAAGAGATGCATCCAAAAGAACAGGGGAAATCAGGAGGATGGAGAAAGAGGGAACCAGAGAGAGATGGACAGAGAGAGAGAGAGAAGCACAGAGAGTGCGAGGGAGAGGGAGAGAGGGATGGAGATGAGAAGAGACTATATGTGAGGACTGCTGAGAATGTGTGGAGGAGAGAGCAGAGAGGAAAAGTCTGCACGCTTGACTGCACTGCCCTCAGGGTGAGCCTTGCTGTCTATCTTAACAAGCCCCAGACTCCTCATACTGCATACTCAGAGCAGTTAAACTCCCCTGCAGTCTTTGCATCCAAGTGAAGCAAAGATGACTTTTTCAAGAATTGATAGGGCCAGGGGATAATGTCAACTAGACGTCGTCAAGTGATCATGAAATAATTTAAAGGGGGCTGTACTGTGCTGGTCATTTGAATGAATCAGCACTGGTTGATATTGTACTTACAGGAAACACTCCCCATGTTAACACTCTTCTCAAGAGTTGTATTTGAAGGCATAAACAGTACCCTGCTCCTGAATAGTTAGGCATACTTGAGTTAGCAATATGAAATTGGCCAATGCAAACCAGTACACCTTGGAGATATTTAGTAGGTCCTGAAATGTTTTTGCCAAACACTTCCTTTCAATCCTCATGTTTTTTTTCCCATGAATTCTATCGACATCCATCCTCTTCCTATAGGATCTGGAGTGCTCTGACAGATAACTATGGAAATGTGATGCCAGTGGACTGGAAAACCTCTCACACACGCTCCCTCCACCTACCCACTCTCAACCTCACAGAGCAGAGGGTAAGCCCATCAACTTGTGGTTTTGATGTTGTTATACATCTATCCTTTGGGAACATAAAGCTATGTTTTATTAGGCAGAGCATTTTTATTTTCCAGAGCATTAAGAAATGTTCTTGAATTGTTTTATGACATATTTCTATATGTTGCACGTGGCTTTTTATTTTTGGTATAAAATACTGAGCAGAGCAGGTTTTTTTTTTGGTCAACGTATTGTTTGACCTACTGGTTCTTTGGCGTAGTTTCACAGCATGTGTTTGTGTGTGTTTGTATAAGTATGATTGTACATATGTTTTTGTGTTAACATGCATATGTTCTCCTATTAGAAAGAGGACAATTCATTCCTCGACCTCTCAGATGACGAGGAGCTCCGGGACCAGATGGATATGCACTCCATCATTGTGTCATGTGTCAATGACGAGCCACTCTTCACTGCTGAACAGGTGAGGTTTGTTTGTTGTAACATAAGAATCAGAAAGAAATTGGGTCGGTAGATGTGGATACAATGACAGGTCGGTGTGTGCGTGCTCCTATATAGACCCCTTAAGGCTCACAGCCTGACACATGACATTTAGCCCTGATTGGTTGCGTCTCTTCTTGTACACTAAGGCCTAACATTTGGCTATTTCTGTCATGGGAAGCAACCGGTCAGTAAGCTTGCAGGGACACGATTTCAGGTGTTTTATTGCACTTATGTGTGTTGTGACATAAGCATTTACACAGCATTTAGAGGCATGAGTGATGCAGTGTTGAGTTCCCTACCCTTGGCTGCAATTTAATTAGAAGTTTGCCCCTCTACTCGTCTAATCTGTGAAGTATAGGGGGCTGGGATCAGAACTTGTTGAAGCTCGGTCCTGCTTACATGGCACCTGATCGTCACAGAGACTTTGATGTTGCCATTAGTGCATTTTTTACCCCTCTGCACAACAACCTGCTACGCCTCTGTACACATATCCAAAGTTCTGATTGGGTGGCAGGATCTGCGTCAAACTTTTAAAAAAATTATTAAAAAAGGAAAATTATAATGTGGGTGATTTGCAGAAAACATAATTCACTCGGGTGCATTACAATATTCTGGTTGGCACAATAATTTGAAGGATGGCCTGGGTGACAAGGATCCAATTAAGCATTAGATGGGAGATGTGGTACAAGAAACCCTGACTTATCATGTTTTTTGTTATCATATAGTAAAGCCATGGCACAAAAACAGTAGTTCCACTTCCTCCTGACCATTTGTCAGCTACTCAGTTACTTGCTACATTAACATCCCATCCATGGGTCAAGAAACCAGAGGCCGATCACGCTGTTTGGGTGCATTCAAAATCATCCCCTGCCTCTTAAACACTGAATGTGTCCCCTTTCATTGGATTGGCATAGTACTGCCCACATAATGTGCTTGGGAATATGAAACACTGTAAACAGTAGGCTACCTACTGCAAAATGCACACAAAAGGCTTGTTGCATAATGGACCCCGCAGACTAAATAATGGCTGTAGATCAGTCTGAGCTCTTAAGTAAGCATGTTACTTTAAATGAATAATGAAACAAGTAATATGTTTTCAGAGACTTTCCTCTGATGGATTTAGAAAGAAAAGCTAGAAATAGGCTAATCGTTTGTTTTCCATTTTACTCTTTCTGATTTCACATTTATTTTTCTCAGTGCTTTAAGTGGAAAAAAATAAGTGCTGGTTCTCCCCTTATTCTACTGTTGCCAGGAAAATTAGGCGTGGGTAACGCGTGATAAAAGTCCCAGTACACTAGAGGCTAAAATTGAGAAGTGCCACTACCCTGTACTGGTGTATACCAGACCACTTAAAGTACTGACTTCTCCCAATAACATCAGTGTGTTAACAATCAGTGGAATGTTGAAAGAGTTTCTAGCTTTCTAGCTTGGGCTAATGAGTGAGTCAGACACACTATATTTGGGCCCAGTCGTCTGGGATGCACCCCTGCAGAATTTGTGCCTGGAAATCCTTAATGCTGTGTTTACAGCACAGCAACAAATGCCTACGACTTTTTTTTGCATTGTAGAGACTTTGCATTGTAGCTGACGCTGACTCTTCATATGACTGTTCACTTTCCAAAAAAAAAAGACGTGTCTCTTGGCAGCTCCCTTCAAGAACGAAAAAGATCAGAAGAGAATCAGAATGTTGACAATATAACAATAAACAACAAACAATCACACAGCATTTTTGTATTGTAGGTAACCGTGACAACCCTCTGTGGGATGATCCATCATGTGTGTTTGAAAGTTCTTCTGGCCTTTTACTGAAGTCACGCTTGGGTGTCTGGGCCCAAAAGTGTTATTGGAGGAACTGTGGTTGTATTTTGGGAACATTATGCACTAACCACAGGCCACAATACTCTGAGAGAGCGGATGTTGTTTTTTGACCTGGCTTGGGGCCATGACAGTGGACATTATCACGGTGTACGTAGAAAAAGGGGCTGGAGGTGAATGTCTTCTGTAGGCAATACTCCTGTTCTGCTTTAATGTTGACCCTTTCTGTGTGTGTGTATGTGTGTGCAGGTTATTGAAGAAATTGAGGAAATCATGCAAGAGTCTCCTGACCCCGAGGAGGATGATGGTCCATCTCAGTCAGACATGTCTCTGCTCTGCCAGGAGATGAACACACTCAACAGGTCCAGCTCAACCAGCAGCTACGAAGAGAGTAAGTGTGTGTGTGTGCGCGTGCGCGTGCACCTTTGTGCCCGCCTGTATGCCTATCAGGGTCCACACGGATCCTTTAAAAGTATTAAAAAGTCTTGAAAATCAAATATATGTTTTTAAGGACTTGAAATAAGTTACATTTCAGTCATTTTCAAAGAGCGGCATTACATTTAATCTTGGTGGCACTACATTTCATCTGGGCAGAATGAAAGAAAAATATTAATGTCCGAAATAATTTATGCCTACTTTTGTTGCTGAACAAGAGTCTGCCAGGCTGTCTATCTGTGGATCCAGAATTCCATGTCGACAAACATATTATTAGTCTTTACTGATATTTGTTTTGTGTACATTGTGTTGAGATGCATTGACATTCAGTCCTTTCTAGTCAAAACCTTTCAGCAAGCAGACAGGTGACACAGAAGTAATGCCAATAGTCGTAGTGTTCCTTTTTCCCCAGGAATCTTTCATTACACGCACATCATTTCATTACTCAAAATGTGCGTATACACTCCCAATAAAGTCTGCATACCATCTTTGTCAGATGCATTGCGTCTCTTGATGGTTAAGTCATTTTTGTAAGTAGAGTTACAATATAGTTATTTCCAGAAAAGTCACCATTTAAAGGGCTCTTTCCAAAATGTCTTCTCTGGGTCGGTTGGGGGGGTGTTATAGTTGGGTTAAAGGAGAAATCTGGTGTGAATCAATCCATATCCCTGTTTTTTGAGGTCACCGGGTGTTGTCATTACAAAAATGAACAGAAATATATTTGATACATCATTGCCTTAGTATGATGTTAGCTGCCAATTCCAGATTTGGTCTATGCACGTTGTACGTTTATAGTAGTGTTGTTTTGCGGTAATATGCGAGCAATTTGCCCTTTATGTTACACTGTAGGTCAAATACAAATACACTTAAATTTATTATTTTTAAAAATGTGTTAAATTTAGCATTCTAGAGGGTAGTTGGTTTAATTTTTTCCCACAATTTTTATTCTTAGAGGTCTTAAAAAGGTCTTAAAAGTCATTAGATTCATATACCCTGCTGTGTGTGTGTCTGCACACGTGCGTGCGTGCGAATGATTGGTGCATGTGTGTGTGTGTGTGTGTGTGTGTGTTCCTTTTATCTCCCCTTCTGCAATTGCCTAACCCATTGAGTATGGTT
Source organism: Tenualosa thibaudeaui (assembly GCA_027481765.1). Classification (NCBI taxonomy): domain Eukaryota; kingdom Metazoa; phylum Chordata; class Actinopteri; order Clupeiformes; family Clupeidae; genus Tenualosa; species Tenualosa thibaudeaui. The sequence continues at coordinate 5,313,744 of JAIFZK010000001.1, read as the reverse complement.
ATCATTGCCATGATGTATAGATATAATAGATGTATGCCTCAATAAAGATATCGGCAATAATGTTAGCCTGTGAATGTGTGGTTTAAAGCATTAAGGTGGCTATAAATGGAAGCCATATTATATTAAATTATTGTGTAACACCCCCTGCATTGTGCAGTGGGGTCTGTAATTACAGTCCAGTCGCATAAATACAATGTTGATTACATAATGGTGACGCTATAAGGGCCCCTCAGCACACTGAGTGTTCTGGCTTATTACAGACCATATACCTCATGTGAGGATTTACATAATGCTCCACTCTTGCTTGTGTGTGTGTGTGTGTGTCATTGTGGCATTGTGTCTCTGGTTGCATGTGTGCATGAGTGAAGATGTTGCAGTGGCTTTAAATACTGTTGGGGCAATGGTCAGTAGCAAAACATCGCACTAGTTTGTCGTTTATCGTCGTGGTGTGTGTGTGTGAGTGTGTGTGTGCATGGAGTGTGTATTTGTGGGTGACAGGGTGAGGAGAGAGGGAGAGAAAAGGAGAGGTACAGACCATCCCAGAAGAGCTGCTGGCAAAGTGACTGAGCTGTCATTCTCCATCTCATTCAGCTTCTAGTCACTGACTCATGGCTGTGTGTGGGGTGGAGGGGGCACATCAGTTCTATTTAAATGTTTCCTGTGTGCGCGTGTGTGTTTCTGTGTGTCAGTGAGAGAGAGAGAGAGTGTTACGTAGTTATACTAACTGTACATTGTAGAATGTTTCTCATGTCTTCATTCAGTGTCTTTCCTCACGTGTGTCTGTGTCTACACATGTACACAGTTTGTGATGGATTAGCCCACATGTGCATTTGAACATATGGCTGTTGATGTTCTGTTCTCTGGATAAGCCGAGAACTCAGCTGCTGATCTCTCTGTGCGCACGCATATGTTTGTGTGTGTGTGTCTGGACTCTTTGCCTCTATCTCTCTGTCGTAGAGATGGAGCAAGTAACCTGTGGGTTAATCAGTTAGCTACAGCATGCTGCCTAGTTCTACGCATCTCCACTCTAACCTCTCTGTCCTTCTCCTCCTATGTGTCTGCCTTCCACTCTTCATGTAATGAGTTCCTAGTTTTCTACCTTAGGCTAATGAGTGAGTCAGACAAAGATCAGAAGAGAATCAGAATATTGACAATAGAACAATAAATATATTGTCACATTTTGTCTTATAACACTCCCCGACCCTCTCTCTCGCTCTCTTTCAGGTCTGCGAGGGCTGTCTGTCTCAGAGCTGAGTGGGCGTCTTCAGCAGGTAGAGACGCTGATCCGAGGTCTGTCGGAGGAGCTGGTGCAGCAGTTGGCGCTGCGTGACGAGCTTGACTTTGAGAAGGAGGTGAAGAACCGTTTCATCTCGCTGCTCATCACCGTGCAGAACCGGCAGAAGGAGCACCGGCAGCTTCTCAAGCGCCGCAGCGGCAAGATCCGCAGCCCCAGCCTGCAGACCCGCGGTGGCGAGAGGACGCATGTGCCCGGCACGGTGAGGAGACACAGAGACATACGCTCGCGCACACACACACACACACACACAATTTTGTTTTTTCCTTTTATGGATTTGTCATTCAGAACAAGGTCAAAATGTCGTTTTGCTTCAAGGTCAAAATGTCTTTGCTTTAGCTGCTCACAAAAACAAAAACTGCTTCTTTTTATGTTATATATACTTTTTTATGCATGAATGCATTCAAATGACCACACACATACTGTACATTCAAACACACATACACAGTGACAGACACAGAAAAAATTCTACTGGACCACACTCACACACACAGCAGGGTGTTTTTTGTTAGGCGTCTATGTCAATCAGTGTGTTGTCTCCAGCTTTTGTGCAAGTTTAGTCTGTAGTGTTTGGCCTGTAAAGAGGATAGAGTGGATCATTTCTGCCTTCTACCCTCTGCTCTACCTGCCAACCCAAACAAACAGGCAGGGGCGAGTCCAAACTCCACCACCCTGCTCCAGTACACTGTCATCAGGTCTCAGTTTCTCTCTCCTCCTGAAGCCTGCTGTCAGGTTCTCAGTTAGAGAGAGAACGCCTCATCTCTTGTTCTGTTTCTTCCTTCATTCTCTCTGCCTTTCATTGCTCTGTGTTTCTCTGATCCTGTTAGTTCTGCTTCACTCTCTTCTGCCACGCTTTCTTTGCATGTCTTTTTTTCTTTCTTTCTTTTTTTGTCACTCACTCTTCATTCACTCTCTATGTATCTCTCTCTTCTTTCTCTCTTCTTCGGGCTTTGTTCTTCACATCCCATTCCCTCCTTCACTCTCTCAGCGTTTCAGTATGGAGGGACTCTCCTCCGTCATTCAGAACGGCCTGCGTCACTCATTCAGGGGCACAGGAGGGGACAAGCAGGTGCCCTCTTCTCTACCTCCTCCACACCTCTCCATTCCCTCGCTTCTCCATCTCCACCCCTTCCTCCATGCCCTCCCTCACTCCATCCCTGACGAGCTAGTACCTTCACCCAACCCCTTCCTCCATCCCTAACAACGCACACTCATAACCTTTGAAGGGCTAGCTTGCTAAAATCCATCTCATTCATAGCATTAGAGCAGCACGGCTAGTCATGCCCTGACCCTGCTGCACATGTATCCAATCCTATTTTGAGGCTATGTGTGGTGAGGACAGAGGACAGACAGTGTGGGCTTGGGCTTAACCTGCAAGCTTAAAGGAAAAAGCTCATGCGGAGTTGAGCTCTCTACTTATGCAACGCCTCAAAGGCAGTTAAATGCAGCCTTCCATGGCTTCCCATTCAGTTTTTCTAAAGTAAAACTAAGCTAAAATAAAAAAGGCATTTTTTAAATCTCATGGTGCGAGTTGGAGCTTCAAGTAGGATGTTTTTAGCAGGCTATCCCATAAAGATGCATTTGGAAGCTTTTGTGTGCACGAGTTTGTGATAAATGGCTATTTGGTATGCTATCTCCAGTCTTTTCTCTCCCATGTCAAGTGTTATTTTTCTTTGTTTGTTTTTGTCCTTTCTTGACATTTGTTTGGTTTTCTCTCAGCACTGCCCAGACACTCAGTCGACACCCTCAGACCTCGACACCCTCAGCCTTTCTGCCAAAATCAGCCAACACCCAGAGCTCGCTTTGCCTCACAATCACCCGACCACCAATCACTGTAGCCTGCACACACATGCACCCCTCACTAACCTATCCCAGAGCACCTGTACCTGTTTTTCAACCAATCACCATCCTCTTATCATCTTGCTGTGTGCCAGTTCTACCAGCTGCTTTCTCACTCGCTGCTCTTATACAAGTCTCAGCATCCCCAGCTAAAAATAGGCAGCCTTCAGGCACACAGTGCCTTAAAATAAAAACACCCTCTCGCTCATTTGAATAAAATCAACCTTAGTTAGCAGAGATGGAGCCAGTGAACCACAGAGTTCTGGGGTAAAGTTTGTGCTGGTGATAGTCGTGCAGTAAAGTCACTGTTTGTAAAGACATTGTCAGACCTGCCGTTAAAGTATTTGGCCCCGGAAATAAAAGTGGTGATGAAATACACAACACTTCCTCTCTCTAATCATGTCATCATTCAGCATTTCAGAGTCCTATTAAGCAATGCTCATCATGGAAACAGTACTGCAGAACCTAGTCTCAATATGCACAGCAGCACATACAACAAGCTGGAAGGGTGTATACCGATGCTTGTTTTTATGTCTAATTTTATATCTTTTGTTGTAGTTCTTACCTGTTTTTATTCTTTATACGGTTTTTCAGTGTGACTCCTTAACCCTTTCTTCCCCTGCAATCCTTGCATGGATCGAAGTATCAGTGTTCAAAGTAAAACTTCTGTAAAACAGTCTGTTGTAAGCCCTAATCTTTCCCCCCTCTTCCTATCATACTTTTTCTTTCTTTTTTTTTTCTTTCTTGCTCACTCTATTCACAGTATCTTACCACAGTTATTCCCTACGAACAAAAGAATGGACCTCCTTCAGTGGAAGACCTTCAGTACCTTACCAAAAGTGAGTGATGACCCTTTTTCACATCAGCTTGTTATACCTCCAGACATCTATGCTTGTGTGTATGATTGAGTCCTATTACATCAGTTGTCAGTGTGAATTGAGTGTTTGCATGGTTGTTCCACAGTACTGCACGCCATGAAGGATGACAGTGATAAAGTCCCCGGACTTCTAACTGAATACATCCTCAAAGGTACAATTCGATTCAATTCAAGAAAACAATTTATTCCCAGGTTACAGTTTTACACAGTCTCACAGAGTGAAGCATTGTACACCTACGACGTTCAGAAAAGATAAATAGATAAATAGATAATAAAAACTGTAAGTTTTTCTTATTGGTTATCGAGGAAGAGGTTGTTATTGCTGTGGATCTATCAGAACAGCAGGAAATGAGTATGGCATCCTGTGTGCTAATCTGTTTGCAATGCAACGGCCTATTGGACAATAGCACACAGGATGATTCACTCTACTGTAATAGTCATCCAGTCTATGGGCTGGTTCATGATCAGTGTACAATAAAGGACTTGCTGTTAATTGTTGTTAATTGTTTTCAATAGTCAAATTAATTGTAAGATCCTACTGCCTACTCTAGATCCTTGATTGGTCCTTGATTAATCTTGCTTTATCCAGGTTTTGTTCAAGTTCATGTGGCTGATGTTGTCCATACATTTTTCCCCCATCTCTTTCAGTGTTATGTCCCTCATAGTCCTCCAGGGAGGATAAAACCTTCAGTCAGCATGGGGTGATGCAGTGAACCAGTGAAGTGTCCTGTTTCTATGGCCAGGCTTTCATTGTTTTTTAGGTGTTTTACCTTTTTTTTTTTTTTTTTTTTTTTGAATTTGTATTTTTTTTAAATCCCATAGCATTTTCCATGTGTCATCCTAATATTTTGATATGTATTTTTATAAAAGTGCATGTGAGTTTTTAATATTTTAGTGTATGTATTGCCAGTCAACAGTATTACCGCATCGGTCATGTTAGCCTAACTAATGGGCTGCAGGCCCATTTCATTGCTCAGTCATTTCCTCAGCCTCAAACAGTATCACAATCCTATACCAATCCAATTTCTACTCTTCTCCTAGCCAGTGGGTACGAAATCACCACCTGTACTTGTCCTTGACAGAAAAGCTATCTTCTCCGGTCCGGTTGCATCTCATTTATCTGTTAGGTTAATGCACAGGTTTTAAAAACCTAGGTTACTCTTTGCACTCCGAATGGTACGAGGGACGTCTCTGAGGTGTTTTAATCAAGCGGATTTTCTAAGACGTACCAGTTTATCAGGTTTTTGTGTAGTGCAGATATTTAGAGCCCTATGAGAGTGTAGCTTTAAAGGGCAAGGGCCTTGGGCCTGACAAACACTGTGAAATTATGTTGTGTGGCATCTGGGTTTGTGTAGCACATTGAAAAGCTGAACTTCAGCAGGCATTTTTGCAAGGCAGGTGTAGGATGGTGAATGCTTGCTTTTGACAGAGGGGAAAAGGAAAAACAAAAATCTGTGCTTACGTGTAATGACATCTTCCCCTCTGAGGCACAAAATTTGCAATAATTTCTGACCTTCCTTAGTCCTTTTATATGAAGCCTGTTTGCTTATATATAGTTTTTGCTTGATTTTGTAACTCATGTTAAAAAAATCTGTGGGAGGTGAATTAGGACATCAGGACACAAATTATAAAAAGGAGACACTGCTAAAAAGTCCATGATATGAAATACATTTACAAGCTTTTTTTTGAAGGTACATGCAATGGTGTGTGCACACCAGGCTGATGGTCAGATGTCTGATGATGTTGGACACATTGATAAGTGTCTGGCCCAAATTTAAGTTGAAAGCCCTGCTCTGCCGATGTTGGCAGACCTCTGCAGGCTTGTTTATAACTGATTCAATGCAAACATGTCAGCAACAGAGCCAGTGGTGGCGCTCACTCAGTATCGTCATCAGTTCTCTAAAAGTTGTCTCGGCGGACGCACACAAAAACTCAGGGCGCCAGCAGTGGCTCAACAGCACCCCCTACGCCTTGGCTAGAGCAGTGCACGGTGCCAACCATAAGGCAGCCAGTCAGCCTAAATAGTCTTTGTCCCTCTTGGGTCCTGTGATTTGTGCCAGTCTGCTGATTGATGCTTGTCATTATAACACCCAGACTCTCACCACTCTCCAACATATGCCCTGTGGCACAGGAGAGATCCATTTATTGAAGCCAGTAGTAATGATACAGCAGTCTACGCCTACTAATTTGCATGCACAAATCACAGCATGCATCAAGAGCCGTACCAGCATAGACCACTTTAGTGTGTGGTGGGTTGCCATGCTGTGTAACATCTTTGAATAGGATGTCTTCAGGTTTACAGCACTCTTCAAAATCTTCTACAGCCTGTTCCTTACATGCTGGGCATGTACACATTGAGTAGACGTTGAGCTTTGAATACATGTAGATCTGCATACCTACCCTCCTACTTTTTTCCTACTCATGTAGTTGATGAAGTCTTTAGGCTGTAGTAATTTTTGCTGAGTGAGTGATTATAAGTGTTCCTCATAATGTCTAGTGCTTTGTCTCCTAGTTAGGAGTCTTCCTCGCTGCCTGACCCTTTCTGTACTAAAGAAATAGGGGGCCTAGTTTTTAATAGTTCCTAATGATGTCAAATAATAAGCCAGTAAAACATTAAATTATCTCTATTTTTGAATACACACACACACACATATATACATACATCGTCCTTGCTGTCATGAGGCTCAAAAACATTTCAAACATGACACAAACTTAATGCACTTTTCTCTATAACTTGCTCTATGGGCTGTTTGACCACAGGTAAAAAGTCCACCTCTCCCTCTCCCAAAAAAATACAGATTTAATAGCTGGTCACTGAGTCCAAACATGGGTACAGCTTTTGGTGCCCAAGAATGACTCAGCTGTTGTTTTTTGTTGGCTCAGTTGGATGACAGATGGTTGGTTTGCCCCCCTTACATCTATTAGGAATGATCATGTAACAAAACAGGGTTTAAAAAATTATAATAATTCAGCGACGCACAACTCTGACTTTTGCTTCGTTCATTTTTGGTTTTGTGAGAGCTGAAATGTATTTTGAGGTGCAGTGGACATGCTATGTAGCCGACATATTTTATCCTGAAGTGTACTGTATTTATACACACAAATGGGATCCAGTAAACTTAAGAGTAGCCTCTGGCCCTTCCCAGGCATGAGAACTAAAGGTTTATATTTCTACTCCCTCTCCTGCATTTCTAAGTCTGCCTGTGTACAGAAATAACAGTTTTGTAAATAGAAACATATTTGTTTTTAATGCAAGATTCGTTCCTCTTCTCTCTCCTCTCCACTTTCTCTCTTGTCATGGATCATTGGTTTGTTTTCCCATTACAATGTAATGTATTACAATTAATTTATTCTGTAAATGTCATATAAGCATATCATCTTTAGTGGTACAAAATGTTTTGTGCCGATTTGCACTGGAACCCATGGGAACTAAATAAAGACTTTTGACTGCATTGTCTAATCAATATTTTTTAGTTGTTCACATTTAATTAAAGAAAGTAGATGGTTGTTAAAATGTCAGTGAGCATGCCACTGTCAGTCATTTTCTACTGTAGAAAGTACTGTAGTACTTTTTTTAAAGTGCACTATTGCATCTTCAACTTAAAATGGTGCAGTTTCTATGTTAGCAATATGCACCCCTTGTTCGTTCTTTCATTGTTTTAGCTTGAATGTTATCCTCTTTTGTAAGTCGCTTTGGATAAAAGCGTCTGCTAAATGTAAATGAGAACCGGGAATTAAGTCGAACCAAGAACTGAATGCTTCAATTGACTGGAATTGTACCCCTCTGAAATTATCAATTCCTCCTATCAATGCCGACATGTTTTTCACACCATGGTCCATAGGTCTTTCTGAAACAGCAGCTATGCTCACCTTAGTTGAATAGGCTACATTATCGGCCTTTGTGCTAATTCTGAAAACCTGTGTTGAATACCTTCTAAACAGTAAGAAACTGATAATGAATTAGACTGATAAGTAGAATCAATAATGACATTGATGTTGATCAAATCCTATCAATTCCCAGCACCCATAGTATTCAGTACTCAGCCATAGTATTCATATTGTCAAGACAATGGCTGAATCCCAATGTCCTCCCAAACTCAGTCATACCTGGCATTTATCAGGCAATCATGAAGTTGATACTAGCTTGGCCACGCCTACCTACGCACTTCCGCTTGGTTATCATCTCCGTACAATGCTAGTTTGGATATTGTTCCGTTGACCTCATTGTCTCCGGTAGCATTTGCACTGCATCCAATCAGCCAACAGAGGGAGCAGTTGTGAACGCTGAGCTAGAATGCTATTAGTCAAGGCAGCCTTTCAGTCAAGGGCTGATCCTGTCCAGACCCTCTGTACAAAACAAAGTGTAAAACAAGAGGCGGATTTTAACCAGGCAAATTTTATTCAGTTTTATTTATACAGCGCCTTTTACAATAGTATTGTCTCATGGCGCTTTACAGAAGAAGCACCTAAGAGCAACAGGGGCCAGGAAAAACTCACTTACGTTCAGTTAGTGTCGGAAGAAACCTTGGGTCGATCCACAACTCAAGCGGCTAACCCAACTGCCAGGGGTCATGCAGGCAAAGTCGATACATGCTTGGTAAATCTTTTTGAGGGTTTGGGTTTATGTTGGAGTTCTGCCAAGCATGTTCTTCCACTGAGTCACATTCATTTGGGATCAAGGTTGTTTCATTTTTCTACTTTGCATTTCTTGTGGTTGGTGTTCATGTCACTTCATCATTGGGAAATGGCAAAGTGACACCAAATGCTATTTCTTGCCAAAGACTGCAAGATAATTTCCCTCAAGGACTGTCAATATTATCTTAATACATGTGTATGACTAAAACTACGATTCCAGCCAGCTCATCAGTCATTTTATGTCTTTGTGAATATTAGAAACAAACACTAAGATTACACCAACTCTAACACCCAGTCCCTGACTCACTAAAGGGTTCCAGGTGCAAGCTCTAACAGTCAGAACATGTCAGAATAAAACTTCAGACTGACTTAAAACAAATAAATAAATCCCATTAGCTGGATCAGGGCTCCACTGACTAAAATGGATATTAACCCTAGTCAGTGTGGGCCTGCTTTAGGAAACATTAGCTGAGACTTCAATAGACAACTGCAGAATGACTGATATAACTATAGATAAAATGTGATTAAATGTTCAGTTTCTTTGAAGTGCTTTCATCACATAATCCAAATGCTGGAGATGCTGTACACAATTAAAAATGAACCACGTCTTCGGTTGTCGTTGCTGTGGCAGTTAAATCATCTGTTGTGGTGAGTGTCATGGTCCTTCCCCAGCTTCCTCACTGGTTCCACAACCAGTGCGGTCCCACCACGCAGTAGTTTCCAGTTACCAGCCCCAAGTCCTAGTTCACCCTTGCAGTCCAGTGGAACAAGCTACAGGTTGGTGTCCGTGAACATGGTGTGCTCTTTCCTGACTGTGCTGAACCCTTTGATAGTGTCAACAAATTCCTCATCTTCCATAAACTGTAACAGAACCAATTTTTTTTTTAAAAGAACAGATTTTTTTAAGAAAGGAAGAAAAAGAAAGACATCATAGAGAAAGAAAAACAAGGAACACCATAGAGAATATAATGGATCTGACATTGAAAGCTAATTAAGACCAATTTACCTTTTAACAACTCTACACTTAAAGATAACAGGTTTTGATGGACAGATCATCTGATTTACTCATTATTGGACAGGTCTTAAGAGTTGGTTTGAGGCTGATTGGAGGTACTACTTACCATTCCACTGTCATGCCATCGCTGATGAGGTTCCCATTCCTCCTTCCCTTCCTCCACAGTCTTCCTATCCATGACCTCACTGATGCTGCGGTGCAAGGAATTCTGGGAGTGAGCCAGTGTTGAAACGTGCAGTGTGGACACAGTGACGATTCCATCCTCTCCCTCCAGAACCTTACTGTCCACCACATCCTAAAGGGAAAATGACATGGACCAATCTTGTGTTGCCATGCTGAAAATGTTTTTAGCCCAAAGTTTATTTCAGATTAAATGCTCATAGCCAGTGCTCAATGTTCTGGTCAAGCTAAGCACTGAATTAATCATTAATTAATTAATGATTACTCTTTCGTTTGATAAGGGCAGTGCCCCATATTTATTGGCAGGATTCTGCGCAGGGTACAATTTATGATTTGAGTTCTACATATATACATTTAATACTTTCAGACAACTTAAAACCTCAGAGGGACAAGATGAGCCATCAGAGAGAGTCTGACCTCGCGGTGAATAGTGAAGCCTTTCAGGGTCACACTGTTCGAGGCACTTGTAGTGTCTGGCACTGTGTCAAACTGAAAAGCAAAAGCCATTACATTGTCATGTCAGTCTGTTCAGAATCAAAGAACTTACTTTTAGTCATTGTGATACTCCCAGTATAACAGTGACTAAAATTGTTAAGTGTGTTAACTGAGGAGACTTCTGTTTTTTCATTTTTTCTGTTTCTGTTTATGGAGCTGCTGTAGTTAATAAGGAATGTAAAAAAGTGAAAAGAGTAACTATCATAAAAAAATTCTTTTCACGAAAAAAAACTTCTCTCACCAGGTATGAGTTGCTTGGTGTGGAGACTGCCATGGGGCCCCTCTTCTCCAGGTGTACAGGCACCAGAGGGGGGCGCTCTCTCGTGACGGGGGGCCGATGGCGACTAAGTGTCCGGTGCAGGAGTAGCCCAAGGATGATGGCCAGCAGCACCAGAGCCACACCAGCCATCACCACCATGAACCACAGCTCCCGGTAGACGGGAGGGTCCTGGGACTGAGACCCAGCCCGCTCCCCAGACGGAGTAGGCGGCAGCACATCTGGCAGGGGTAGAGTGGAGGTGAGGGAGAGACTGAAAGCCCATTCATCTCGTTCACAAAAACTGTTTATCCTTCTGAGAAAACAGTGTGGTGTGGAGTCTCAGAGACTGCCGTGACTTGCCGCTATCATAAAATAAATGAAAAGACCCTCTTTTTCGCTTGTGGTCATGCACCACAGAAAATTCAGCTTGAAAGACTCTCAGAAGGGAAACCTGCCAAGAGTTCATATTGATTCAATTTTGGTAGCCCACTTTGGTTGCTTTATTTTATGAATATTTTTTTGTTTTATTTATGTATTCTGTTGCTCAGCTAAAGCTGACAATGTTGACAGAGCTGACAGTAGATGGAACAAATAGATCCAACTTTAGTGTAAAGTAAATCCTTAGCTAAAGTAATCCTTTTGATTAGGCCTTGGGTTGTGGTTGTGGTGCGCTCAAGGCTCCAGTGAAAGCTGGGGTATGGTTGGGCTTTGTTGACAGAAAACTGTGTAGATTGTCTAATCATTTGTTGAATGTCTAAAATGGACAATCAAAATTAATTGTGAATGACAAATTATAAGATGTGAAGGATCAGTCGGCAATAAAAAAACAGAAAGTGCGGCCTTTGGGCAAAAAGAAATGCTTGCTTGCAATGATGGGCTCATACAAGACTGGTTTATTTTAATAGATGGTACACATTAGGCCGACATCTGACTTTCATTACATCAACATATTACAACAACAGCAGCAGAAACTATAATAAAAAAGAACAAAAAGAATACAACTGGTGCCTATGCAGCTTCTCTGTTTTACCCTCAACAACAACAACATATTGTATTTAGCGCTCTTCATCAGCAGTACATTGTTTCTACTGTCCTCAGTTGAAAGTGTGCAGCACAGTAACACACCTATCATCCAGTGAGCACCAGTGTTCTAAGGTTTCAGTGAGCAGTTCCATGTAATGAGAACACACTGTCCCACACTGCTAATGCACATGCTTTAACATGCACACGTGTGTGGCCAAAAAGAGAAAAATAACATACAGTGTGTAGCCTACATTATTAATTACACCCAGTTGACAAAATAGGCCAGAGCACCAGGTATGCAACAAATCATTTTTAACATGGAAAAGAGAAAAAGAGAACACAAATAATTCTGACTGTTCTAGAAATAATTTGGCCTTTATCTTGATGGTTCTATAGTTCCCTAATGAGAACTTTAGGAGATTATTCTCTTTCCCTTGTGTCCACATTCTACAGAGACCTGGGAAGTACTTCACTTAAATAAACACTTGGATAAGGAGCTCTCTTTAGGAAGAGTCAGTGCTGTTCTCTTCAAGGGTATGAATATGTGTGTATATCTGGCATGCTTGTGACATAGTGTGACTTGCGTGTCAAGTTATGGCAAATGTGAGTTCTGACCCAGTTCCATCTGACTCATGTGCTCCCTCAAGCAGAGCTCTGACCTTAGCATGAGGACACAAACACAGACACACAGGCACACACACACACACACGCACATGCACACACGCACATGCACACACACAGACACACAGAGAGAGAGAATATCACACAGGAAAATAAATTGAAATATAAGTTTCACTCACCGGCATATGTCTCCGTGGCGTTGTTGCTGGCAGGGGCTTTTGGCATCCTCTAATTCTATACTACATTGGACCTCAAGGTGCTGAGGTGTGGATATGTATGTTGTTGGAATGCACGTCTTTACCCATCAATATTTCACATCACACAACCCACAGACAGAACCTTCAATGCCTCTTATCAAACAGCAGATCCTCTCCCTTCTAGAATGTATTCCCACACCATATTTCGCTGGAATGACTTGCCCCAGTTGTAGTTGGTTGGCCTGGACAATGAGGCTGTTTGTTGGAATGCGCAGTTGGAATTCCACACACCTCTGACCCACTCAGGCTCCTGTCCCCTGGGGCACCATGGCAACGCCACCATGAGCTAAGGCGGGTTGAGTTACCTGGACAGCTTGTCTCATTATGATACAGAACACCAGAGTGTGGCCCACTCACACACACATACACACACACATACCTCTACTCAGGCATGCAAACATATACTCACTACTCACACACAAATACACACACTTCATCAATCATTTAATTACATGTTTTCATGCATTGCAACTATATACAGGTGCATGCGTACATACAGAGACATTCCACAATGCAGAAAAAAAACACAAAATATGTTACAAATTATGCTATAGCATAACAATATGATAGTACTAATGTTGCTATAACAAAATTATACATGATTCTGTTCATTCAGCATCCCCACAAATAATAAACTTATACAATTCTTAAACATTTCCAGATGAGTGTGATCCATGACATGTAGGAAGTAAACATTTGTTGCATCCTTTCTATGTTGTGTGTTGACAAATTGGCTTAAATAAACAAATTCAGCCATGTTATATAGATGTGGAATGGGCGCATGCATGTGTCCTGTGTGCACATGTATTACACAGTCAAGGAGAGCGGCATCTACTCCCTCCCTGTCAGAGAGCGCTCTCTCTCTCTCTCTCTCTCTCTATCTCTTTTTTTTTCTCTCTGGTTGCTGATCTGCAGCGATGATGATTGCCTCTCCGGGTCACATTACCACAGCGCTGCAGACCCACGCATGCCTGCTTCCCTGCCTGCCTGCACTTGTCATCTGTACAGTTCAGAGCCCGGAGTATGACAGAGTTTAGGTCATAACTGTGGAAACGTTTTTTTTCCAGCAAGGGTGTTTTTCAGCAGGGATTTGCAACCAGCGTATAGAGTTCTCCTGTGCTCTAATTTGTGTCCTTTCAAGCCTCAGTGACAGTGGTTTTAATATGAAGCTGCACAGTGACAGCATTGCACATGACAACTCAATTTCACAGTTTATTCAACATAATGTTCAAATTTTTCAACTGTCACTGATAGAAACCAGACACTGTCCATTTCAATGTTCAAAGCATTCTGTACACCACTCTACACTGCCCATCTGTGGTCATTTTATAAAAAAATCCACCATGCAGAAGTTACAAGTTGCCTACAATGATACAATGTGAAGATTCTCAGAGGAGGAAGTGCTGGTAACATGTTTGTATCTGTAAGAGTGAGCACATTTAAAGCACATTTAAGAAACCTGATGTTTAAGTTCATGCAACACCTGCCAACAGTATCATGGTTACAGTCTCACATCCCATTGTGAGTTCTTCCCATTACACACCCAGACTGATATGTCCGTATGTGATTTACTTCCTTTTATTTGTGTTTTGATCTTTTTATTTGTGTCTTATTATTATGGTTATGGACACAACCTTGACAAATAAACTCAATTGAAATTGTATTAAATGTAATAAGACCATTCAGACAGAACAGGAAATTCTTCCTCTTCGTGCCTTTCATCTTGGCATATATATAAATATATATATGTATAAAAGGGTTGCAAATTTGGATATTGATCTATTGATCTGTTATCCACTTGGATTTTGTATTTTTCAAATATATCAAATCAAACAGTGAAGAACATTTGCAGAATACCAGATGCAATGACTTGCACAACATTCAGAGACTCAAGTGATTCAAATGAATAACGATTAGCCTTTTTAAGCCTCTCTCCCCACTGACAGACATCCTGTGCACAAGTGTGATACTGCCATCTAATGGTCATACAATGTCACAGGAATGGACTGTACATATTGGGGAATATTTAGAAGTGCTCCCAAATATGAATTCCTTTGCATCCCACCCTTTACATCAATCAGGGTGACTTGGCTACAGCACTTCTTGATTTGTCTTGGCACGTTGTCCTGCAGTTCAGACACGAATGTGCGCACACACACACATACAGCCTGGAGTAAAAGTGGAGGGACAGGATTAAACTTGTCCAGACATCCTGTCACTGTCAGCCTATTTCTGCGAATGCGTAGGTGTGTGTGTGAGTGTGTTCATGAACATCAGAGATTTGTGTGTGTATGTGTGTGTCTCAGCCTGCATGTTGGCATATGTACACTGACACAAATACTGACTGTGGGCCTGAGGCCGCAGTGGGAGCGTTTTTGTGTAGAAAGAGATACAGACTATACAACCAAACACTCAGACTGTGACAAACACAACCCAATAAAAGATTCTGAATTTGTATGCAATGTTGGAGCCATTTCCTTCAGAACAGTATACACTCTACTGGGCCTGTCATCATGTCAGATTTTTGTAAATAAAGTCTTTTGACAAGATCTGTCCCACAAATATTGAACTTGTTATTGGTTAATTTTACTCATTGTGTGTCAGTTAATTCAGTTAATGTCAGATCAGGGCTTGTAGTCATTGGCTTAATTCAAATATTATCTTTAACCCTAATGCCTGTCTTTGAGGGTTCAGGGTTAGGATCTGGAGGGGCGGGGGTGGCCTCAGACATTGTCTAACAATATGCCTTATAAACACACACACAGGAAACAATAAATCAAGTCAAACTAAAGTTGATGGAGTATAATTTTCTTATTTGCAAATAACACATTGATTGAGCTTGATTTTACATGGATCCTAAAAGAGTCTTAATCTTAACCCTCGGTTCCAGATTTGGGGTGTTGATGATATTGGTCTATTAATCTGTTATCCACTTGGTCTATTATTAGTCCATCATTTTTCCTCCATTATTTTTTATCCAAATGATGTCCGTAGTCTTTGCAACCCTGGGGAAAATGTCCCTCAGGTTTGATTTCATTCACACAACCGGTAACCACAAAGGTAACACACCCTTCGACAAAAGCCTGGGCAAAAACAGTCACCTAATTCTTAGAAAGCCACATAACTCGGAACGTGATCCAGCGGAGGAATGCTTTCATAACAGACTTGAGGCTCCAGGCAAACTCTTCCTTGTGCTTAACCAATAGCGTGATCAGGTAGCTTTGCTCCTTCTCTGGATTAAAAATATTGTCACAGCCCCTTCACTCTAATTCATGAAGGTAATGTAACTGCTCATCATGGTCATGTTGATTTGCTTCAGAATACTTCTTAGGTAGACATAATGGAAAAAAACAAACATAGATACACAATAACTATGTTGTAACAGGTTGACTCTGATTATATTACAGCCTAAAACCTTTGGCTTTAGAGACTGTATAACAGTCCTTTCATGCTAGATATTGTGAAACAGAAGTAGCGTGTAGTGATAACTGGGTTTGTCACATTTGACAAGGATCAACAAATACGGATAAAGAAATGTGCGTGCACACAGATAGTCACTAGTTTACAGCATGCTACCTATGACACACTAACAAAACAAACAAAAAATGTCTGACACTCCAGGCGAGAAATGTTGATTGTACGCAGAGGGACCATTCCATGATGCAAGATTTCAGGGTTTAGCTGCTAAGGGCGACCTTTTTTGAGCCATAATTCTGAACAAGGGTGTGTGTGTCAGCAAAGTATCTCAGAATTGTTATGTTCTGGCTGGATGCACGTCCTTATTGTCTAACCACACAGCAGCAAAAACCATTGAAAACAGGTGCATGCTTCAAGACAACAAACATCACTTATCATTATCATGATCTAGTATTATTTTCACTATCCAGTACATTGTATAAATATAAATCCAAGCTCCTGTAGTCATATATTAAAAGAAATGCAATTACAAAAAATTTAATCCACGTCAAATCTTGAATACAACTGGCCTTAGTTTTATGAAGGGTAATGTCCATCATGGAGGATATTCTACAAAACAATCTTGCGTATCTGAGAGAGCAAAAAGGACCCCTTCAAGCAAGATCTCGTAAAGCTTTGCCCGATTCCGTGGCATTTCTGCAACTGTATAGCCACTTAATTATCCGTGCGTTACGCTCAACTACAGACGTGGCCTGACGGACATTGTCCAACAGCTCTTCCTCCTGCAGCCCTGTGCTGTCGCCGCTGCTCTGGGAGAATCTGTCATCGGAGGTGCTGACGCTTACACTACGAATTTTGGTAGCCAGTTCGTCGGAACGGGTAGAGAAGTTCTCTTTCCCAAGAGAGGAGACAACGTCGCCCTCGAGCCCGCAGTAGGTGAAAAAGGCGTCGAAATCTGCGAAGTTTTTCGAATACCGAGAACTGATGTCAGAGTGGGAACGTTCCACTCCTTTCCCTTTTCGCGCCCCGCGCTCAATCTCGACCACTCTCTTGTGCTGGGGCCGCTCCTGGCCATCTCCGATAACCGTGTGCTCCCGCTGCGCGCATATGTCCACTTTAGGCGGATTTTCAGATTGTGCAACGGAGGTAACAGAGATGGAATCTTTTGAGCCATTCTTTCTCGCACAAGCTTCGGTTGGCTTTTTCTCTTCTTGGCCATCTCTGGCTTTATTTTCGCCCACTGTCTCCGTCTTGTCTTTAATGGAGTTCAGTAACATTCTCCGGGCCTGAACGCGTTTGTGTCTGTCCACAGGTGATCGCCGGATTAAATCACATTTCTGTCTGTATAATAATAAGGAATCAGGTCGTTTTTTGGAGCTGCTCCGCCTAACTGCAATAGACTCCTCAGGTGGCGATGCTGATGGTTCAACTGATACAATTTCTCCAGTTTTCGTATTTACATTTCCGCTCCTACTTGAACTCATGTTTGATGAATCATTGCTACTTACAGAACTGAGGCAGCTCACCGGCTCCTGCGTCGATTTGACCACCTGTTGGGTCTTGACGTAGCGGGGTTTGCTGGCTGCCAGTCTCTCGGCGGCCGTCATACCCGCTTTGCCATCATTCTCCAGTTCAAGTTGCTTGCGCAAGAACTCAGGCCCCTTTTCGAGAATGCGAGAGGTATCTACTTCAGGAGACACTTGCATTGTGTTCACAAAATAAGAAATGGTAAAATAAACCTTTTCAGTTTGTCACTAGATATCGTTGTTTTTACCACGTTTGGTTTGAAAACATTTGCCTGAACACGCTAGCGTGTAGACCAGACACGTACTGTAAGGCCGTTCACCTTCCCCGTGTGTTCATACCGCACCCCACCCACCTGCGGGGGCCAGGTGACTCTCTGTACCGGAAGAGAACAGAAGGGAGTGGGCAGCTTGAGAGACTTGCAGATATTGTAAAGACTAACTGAAAAAGTAACTGCATAGTGGTCTTGCCTGATTGTTTTGGAGTTTTGCACCCATAGGTTTCACACTTGCAAGGGAGACGTGTCATTATTTTCCAGTGGCCTTACCCGTTAGCCTAATTATGATTGTCGTGTCTAAATAGTATATTTTCAATATTATTATTAATAGCCGTGTGTAAGAACGTGTCATAAATTAAAGCTGTCAGCACTACATTCAGCAAATTCAGACTGGGCATATCCGGCAAAATAACGAATGATGGATGAGGCCCACTTTGATGGGGCATCGCGAGAACTTCCCTTTTTAAGCAGTCAGGTTAGTGTGTCAGACTAGTGCTAGTGTTACCCAATGCCAACCCAGCGATCTCAAATTTCCAGTTAATGAGATTACAGGATAACGTGATTAGAGAGCTGGCGAGGGCATTAAATGGGGAGATTGCGCCACTGTGTGGTGAAAATGCAAATTTCCAGGATGATTAAAATCTGAGGTAACTGTCTATGGGGATACGTTTTAAGTGCATTTGTTATTGAGGAATCAGGTTTGTGCTTGTGATGAATGAGTATAATGAAGTGTGCAGATTTCTTTTCTGGCAATGGTCTTTCATTTGACACATGCACACATACAAAACACACAGACGCACAAACACACACACGTGTGCACTTGTAGAACACTATCCAACAAAATCAATGCTGCAGGGTTATGTTTTGGTCATCCATGTTCTGGTCAGTGTCACTCTATGATGGGAAATGTGAATCAAGCCATCCCTGCAGGCCTCTGCGATTCAGAGAGAAGAGAAAGAGAGAAGATGATGGATGTTATGCTAGCACTCCCCTATCAAGCCGGTCCAATCGTTGGTGCCAGCAGAACTCACAAAATCCCCCACACATCCTCTCCCCCCCATGCATCAGGTCATAGTTCCTCCATTCACTCTGACAAGACCGCCTGAAGCATCTAATAGTGACTGAACTCCATCCAGAGCATGGAGTCAGACCATTAAGGATGTAGAGGAAGGGAAGTGATCATGACCGAATCTCTGATCCTTTGAACTTTGACCTTGACCCTTGAACCCATGATCACCTGAACCTCAGTATGGTCATTTAATGTTTTTTTCTGACACTGTGGATGCTAAACAGGGATACTAGAAATGAAGATGCACAGAGAAAAAGCAGAAATACTTTCCAGAGCCAAGCTTTGTGTGTGTGTGTGTGTGTGTGTGTGTGTGTGTGTGTGTGTGTGTGTGTGTGTGTGTGTGTGTGAGAGAGAGAGAAGGTCATAGTGTAAACCTCATCATATGTGACTGTTTAAAGAGATGTCTATTTTGTTTTGTACATTTATTCCTCCATATTTCTCATCATCGAATTATACAAATGGAGAGAAAAGTAATGCTCCTCGTCTGTCATCAATACAGTGATGACAGACATTGGCTTTGTGGTAAGGACTGCACATATATAGAAAACCTCCAACATTTATGCCAGAAATGTTTCAGAAATCATGCTCCTCAGCTCATCAAGTCATAGCCCAAGACTACAACCACCATTCAATGGCTCTCTCTGTTACTATGAAGAGAATCTGGCCGCCCCATACATTGTGCGCATGCATGTACGTGTCATATGCATGCATTGTCCAGTTAGCTTCCTTAATGACAATTAAAGTCAGGTGGTTCTGAATGGAACACTGTCTCCCAGATGTAAGGCTTACCATTACAGTAGTTCCAACAGTAAACATCCTCAAAACAAATTTTTATGAAGTGAAGTAATTGCCTAGCATTCAGAGACTTTTATTCAAAGTGACGTGGACTCACTATGTGGATCTTGGGAATAAAATCCAGGTTGACAGATCGTCAATTGGTCACATTTCAGTCATGGAGGAGGAACTTTTGTGCATGGTTATACCTTCTGACTGAAATGGACACAGGCACACATACTGTTTTGTAGTGGCACCACCCACAGGTCTGATGTCCTGATTGCACCAACCAGTCTGTGTTAATCAAAGTAAACCATTTCACCTCAGACTCAGGTCAAGAGGCCAGTCTCAGCTCATGCAGTGGGACCTTCAACCCAATTCTTTGAAGGAATTAGATTTGTAGAGTTTTGATTGGATGTAGTGTGCCCAATGCAATTGGTGATATTTGATATTGGGTAAACAGTATCTCCTCAGAGGTCTAGTGCAAAAACAATATAAATTTTTTTGCGATTTGTGTGCTCCACATGTAGTGATGTGTTTGTGTGTGTGTGTGTGTGTGTGTGTGTGTGAGAGAGAGAGAGAGAGAGAGAGAGAGAGAGAGAGAGCATGTGTGAGTGTATGTGAATATAGATGAGTGCATGTGCATGATTCATAAGAGGTAATGATGCAGCAGGAAGAGTTTTAATGGATTGGTTGTTCCCTGAGGAGAAATATCAGCAGTTCCTCTGGGCTTAAAACTCACGTTCTTTAAGGAGAACTCTTACGTCTACTGCTCATGCCTAGAGTTGTGTTTGCATATGAGCGTGTGTGTGTGTGTTTGTGTAAGAGTGCTGATGAGGTGAGAGTTAAGTTATGTCTTAAGATCCTGTAAGCACTGTTAATCCCCTGTCATATATGCAGTACAATAAGCCCTCCCTGCCAAAGATCTCTCTAAACTGTGGACGGCTATATTTCACAAAGGTTATTAACCATACAGTATTATTGTTTTAAACAAGTCCCCATTGAAAATAGCATATATGACTTCAAAATCATAAATCAATGTGGAAACAGGTCATAGTGAAACTGAGGACAAGGATGTGACTGGAGATTTGGAATTGCCAAACCATACAATCTACACACCTAATTGAATTCATTTCCAAAGTTCTATGGAATTGAATTGAATTCATTTCCAAAGTTCTATGGAAAAGAATTCAAGCAAGCACAAACAATTTTGGAATAACAGGAGAGAACAGTGTGATCCTACTGCTTGTTTTATTTTACCAGGTGTTCAAAATATCTGCAGATATTGCAGCAGTGTTGTATCTGGAACATCACTCTTGATTTACTTTGATGCAAATGTATGGTGAATACTTGACATTCAGCATATTTGTGTTGAAAGAAAAAGCTGAAAGAATCATTCATACCCCCACTTCTATGCTCACAACCACTGGCTTTTCCTCTTTGGCACTGAACATGCTGTGTGCGGTTTCCAGCTTCACAGCTCTAACATCTTGCTTCCATCTTTTGTTCCTCACGCAGGGCTGGTGTTAGCCATTTGGGTGCCCCAAGCAGAACAGCCTTGAGTCTGACTCAGCCTGCCTCACCACTGCATCCTTGATGTAAGGTAAACACATCACTCTTATAGGTTTTGATAGGGGACTCATGTTATCAGTTAGTGCCCTCTGGGCAAGTTTCCTGGCTTTGGATTAGGCCAGGAGTATAAGAGAATTTAAAGAGAAAATGTTTTGAATGAAATTAATATAGGGTATAAACATGTCATAACCAGAAAACCCATATTTGTAACGTTAACGTTTCTTGTTAGGGTTAGAGTCACCATTGAGAGATGTGTGTCTGTCTGTCTGTGTATGTGTGTGTCTGTGTGTGTGTGTGTGTGTGTGTGTGTGTGTTGAAGAATTATGATCAGAACCCCAGCAGTTTGACTGCACACATCTTGAGTCAGATCATTCCCACAAACTCTTAATTCTCCTCTCCTCTTCACTTCTCCAACACTACGAACATGTCTCCTGCCTCCTGTTTTCTCATCTTTCCCTCTGGAAGGGCTCTCCATAGTTCAACTTCCTATTTGACTGGCCAGATTATGAGACTAATCTTTGCTTGTTAATATCAAAGGAAAGAAGCATGCCGCTCTTATTCACTGCCACAGACTCAGAACCAAAAATAATCCATTCAAGATTGTTTTAAGGTTCGTTCTTATTTGTTATTTTATTTAAAGTTCATGGGACAGACTGCAAAAAAATCATATCAAACAAATGGAATAAAAAAAGCCGCTTGTTTAATGCTAAAACAGAAACAGATCTTTGGCACCTCTCTCCTGTCTCTCTCACAAATGAGAAATCCAGATGTGACACACTTTGATAGAAACTGACTCCAAACATGTGTACTCATGCACACAGACACCCCTCTCTGTATTTCAATGACCTTGCATTGTGCGACTGGCCAAAAGTAGAAAACCAACCAGAAACCAACTAGGTGCTAAAAACTAAGGGGTTCAGTGGCCACTGAACAACAGAAGCCTTCAAATAAATCATCAATGGGATAGATTTTTTCATGGCAATATAATTCATAATCTTCTCTCGTCAACCCATTCAACATAACATAATCCTTGGTTTTGTAATTAGCATTTGTAAAGAACAGCTAAGGAATAGTCAAAATGTTTTCACTGTAATGAGGGGTCTGGGGTTAATATTACCCTCCTTTTTTACGACATTGTGAAAATGCTAAGAAATCTGCTGTTTCATCTTTCTAAGCACAGTTGGACTATACTCTTGTTGTGCGTATGTGAGTGTGTGTCTGCATGGATACATATGATTGGCTCTGTAGCTCAGATTGGCTCAATGTGATATTTGGTGCAAAACATGTAGACCTATTAAGCCTATCAGCCTAATCTCACTATGCAGGACAAACACCCTTAACTTTAATCTGGTTTCATAATCACTCTGAAAAAAGTGTTGGTCTTAAAAACAGCTTTTTCTGCTATTTCCCATGACCCCAAGAATGCCTAGGTCAAGACTTTTAAGGAGATTTCCTGCTTTCAGTTTCCCTAAAATTAGAAACCCACAAAAATGGAAAGGTAAGTGAATAATGCATCAGCCAAGGAGTACAGTCTAACAAATCTAATACATATCATGAAACATGATTACAATCATGAGTGTAATCTATACACATAATTACCCCACCCATTGTTACTCTGTGACTCCAATTTATATTGGCTGCTTGCAGGAGGAATATAGCATGCTATTTGGAAACTCTTTTTGTTTTGTTTTTCTTCTTCTTCTTTTGACTTTTTTTTACTTTTCATTCTAAATATTTGTTTTTTCCCTTTTGACGTTTGCTGATCAATAAATAATCTAAAATGTATGGGTATTCTTATGGTTGACTAAAAGTTTTTTTGTTACCAGGCATATCAATAGACAGCTATAGGAGGACCTTAATAAGCAACATGGCCACTTGGTCGAAATCTGTGTTATTCGTGTGTTTGGGTAAGAATGTACTTAGAAATCAGTTTGAATGTGTGTAAGTCTAGTAGGTACAGTTATGTGTGGTATTTGATAACACTACTGTTAAGTAAAATTGAAACAATGAACACATTCTGTAAATCTGGACCACGGTCGCAGTGAGTTCATTGGATGGGTGACGGATGCTAAATTAGCCATGAATAGCTTGGTAACTGGTTGTTATGAAGTTGTTAAGGTATTAGGGCTGACCATGACGTTACGTACAGACAGATTAGCATTAGCTGTCATTTACATACAAGTGAACAAGCACATATTATTATGAAGTCTATGCAGATTTGATTTGAAGTTGTGCTGTCCATTCATCGCGTCCATGCTTAGCTAGCTAACGTTAATGTAGCTTCCGTAACAAGGAAATACGCGTCGTTGCGTCAGGTGAGGTGACGTATGGAACACTTAACAGGGGTTGACAGTTCCTGTAAAGGCTTCCCCTGTGTTAGCCCTCTGATTAAAGTTAGGTGTGAATATTTGGCAATCACAGTAACTTTGTTTATTAACCGTTTTGGGAACGCTACTGAAAATCAGATCGAGCTGAGTGATGCATAGACCTGTTTTTTTAAATGGATTATTTGACCATTTGGCGGTGGTTGGTTGGAACTGCAGTTCTGTTGACATGATGTTTGACCTTTGCTCTTTTGTAATTCTGTGCTTGACCTACTTATTTTCACTTAAAGACTACTCCATACCTCAGGCAGTAGAACATGTTGTGATTTAGTAATAAAATGCAGTAGTATAGACCATCTTCATGCAGCAGTGGTAAAGTCATTGAGCTATGTTCTGACATTTTGTCTCATGGATCTGTGCCACAAATCTGTGGTTGGTTTGTAGTACTCTGAGAACTTCCTCTTGGAAGCAGGTTTTTGCGGTTGCTCAGGTGTAGACCAGCCAAGCCATGCCTTCCTAGTACCTCAGATTGATTATCATCTCCCTATAGTTCTAGTCTGGATCTGATCCCATTGAGCTTGGTGTTTTGGGAGGCATTTTAACCTGTCCAATCAGTGAATAGAGGGAGGCATTGTGAATGCAGAGCCAGAATGCTATCAGTCAAGGCAAGCTGTCAGTCAGGGGCTGATCCAATCCTCAAGCAAGTAGTCAAATCTCATCACCAAATGGCCAGACCCCGTACAAAACAAAAGTGTAAAACGTGGATCTGGTTTTAGTACCAGGCTAGGTTTAGACCTCTGTGGAAACTGACTCCTTTTTTCACCTTCTGTTTTATCCTCACTGGCCCATCTTCCTTTTTAACCATTTAAGGGAACATCTGCAGATCCCCCATTGCAGAGGCCGTCTTCAGAAAGCTGGCCACTGACAAAGGAGTAGCTGATGATGTAAGTTACTCCTTCGTAAGACTGCTTGAAAAATATTTCTGATCATGTTCCATTTCTTTTGGTTTGACAGCCTTTAAAGGCAATCTGGGAAGCAAAGCTTGGCCATTATTATGTAAAAATGTTTATTTCCAGTCCAAACTTTGTAGGATGGAAGACAAACATGGTTAAATTACTAAAAAGTTTGTTTTGTGTGCTAGTCCATCAGGAGGAAGATTGCAAAAGCATTGGAATATCAGTGTGAATAACTGTGTTTATCTATGAAGTAAAACATTTGGGCAGGCTGGCAATAACATTTTGACTATAGGGCATATAATGCTTGTGAATATGAAATATGAAAACACTGAAAGTAATTAATAAATATCTTGTAGGTCTTTGTTATGAGCCTAGGTCACCTAGGTAAATTTTCCTTGATTTCTGTCAGATTTAACATAAAATTACCTACAAGTTATCCCCGTCGACATAAGTCTATGTTGATGTTATTTCTATATCTACTCTTTGTGAAACTGGGCAGACAGTCCCACAGACCTTTTTGCAGACATCACCCACACTAATATTTGATGTTTCGGTACTGCAGCGTTAGTGATTGTGTATTAAAGTAGGTTATATACATTTGATTTGATTGGTTCAGTGTGCTCTGGCCTAACAGAATTTGTTAATGCAATACCGTTGAAATGATGGGCACTGACAAGAAAGACTGTTTACCGTATTCTAATGGTCACAGGATGGTTAAATTTTAAAATAGTCACTTGATCATTTATCATTGAGAAGTTGTAAAATGCAGTGTTGTAATATGCAATGCTAGATGTATGTTTAAGTACCTGTTTGTTGCTCGATGCTTGTGTGTGCCTTATGTGTTATTTGCGTACGTATGTGTGTGTGTGTGTGTGTGTGTGTTATGCATGTGTGCGCCTCCACCTGCACGCTCAGTGGAGGATCGACAGTGCTGCCACCTCCACCTACGAGATTGGCAACCCCCCGGACCACCGCGGCCAAGCCTGCATGAAGAGGCATGGGGTGACCATGCGTCACATTGCACGTCAGGTAGGCCCACGGCAGTAGCCACATCAGCTAGCGCTAGCGTTCCCCCTTCTGCTCTGTGTGTCCCTTGCAGTGGCTCATAGACAGCGGTGCAACCTCAAACTGGAACGAGGGCAGCTCTCCTGATGCCCGAGGCCTCGCCTGCCTGCGCAAGCACGGCATAGACTCTGACCACAGGGCCACACAGGTATATCCATACATAACCCATGCAGGACTCACAGACATATACTCTCAGGAGTACTCTTCCTCTGAGCTGGACAAGTTTACACACAGACAGATGCTCTTGGTACTCCCTCCCTCATTCATTCACTCGACTTATTGCAGATAATAGACTCAGACAGCAAAAAGCAAGCACATCCACACATTTACAGATACGCTTTCAATGCCCACTGACTTAAAGCAGTATTCTGGGGTAAACCAGAGCTCACCAAGTGCTTTCAGTAGGAAAAAGAATGAGAAAATCTGGTGCAACATAGACCAAACAGCAAAACCGTAACTTAATTCATAACAACAAGGGAACAGTTTCAGTGTCATTTTTCTTGCCCTGTTCAGTTAGTTTTAGCTGCAGGTTCACAAATTCGGTCTATGTGTTGCCAGATTTTCTCGATCTATTTCCTACTGACAGCACTTGTTGACCTCAAAATATGGGTGGAATTACTATGGAATATCCCTTTAAGGACCATACTGTGTAACAGTGGCCTGTTAAGCAAAAACAAATCATATATTCTGTGATATACTGTGGATTATTTATTTTGTTATTATTAACTTAAGTTACGATTATGTGATTAGTTTTCATGTCATATAACTAAATTTAAAGTACATAAGTTGGTAACCCAAGGACATTTACTTTTTAAGGAAAATGTGGTGAGTTTGGCAAGCGCTTGTATGCACAAGGAGTTATTCAGTTAATTCTGCTCTAATTAAGTCTCTCGTCTCATTGTAATTATTGCTTGCTGATTGTTTCGGAACACTTAACATATCTGTTGGTAGGTTTTCTTGAATTAAAATAAACACTCTGAGGAAAGAAAATGGTAGAATCTGGCTCTGTAATCAGTAACAGTTGTCGTAATTTTCACAGGGACAGCCATATTTGGCTGACGGTTATTGAGTTTATGCACAGTAGAAAGAAGGCCATGGACTCCTACCATCACATAACGTGTCAGAAATGAAGACAAATTGCTAACCCGCTCTCTGATATCACAAACATACAAGAGGGTGTATTATTAAAGCCCAACCTTCATAGAGGAATGGACAGGACTATCTTAACAACACATAATTTTTCTAAGACCAGCCACTGTCTTCTTTCCCAAAAAAGCCCTTATCCAGCCCTTCTTTGAAGCTAAACACAGATGTGTTGGTGTGACTTTCCAAAGCTGAGCTCAAGAAATGAAAGTGAAAAATGGATGAATTGTCAGCTAATCACTTTCACAAGCACTGTTTGTTTCCAGTGCAGCGCAGTAAGGGCCTCGCTGGTTTAGTCCACTGACAAAAAAGATTAACAAGAAAACAGGACTGAATAACATTACTTTTTTGACAATCGGTCATCATAATAACCTAAGCTTTGTTTGTTGTCATTGGTTATGACAACAAACTTTTGGTTGTTGTAGCCCTCATCCACACCCCCAAGCTCTAATCTCAGTTCCACAAGCCACTCATAATTTAACACTGTAGGACTCATTAAATATTGATTCACCCTTGGTGTGTGTCGTGTAGTTATTGTAATCCTGCCAATGAGCTGCTCCCGTTTCAGTAGTTACAACACAGTCCTCTGTGAAGCAATTGAGGAGGAGTTTGTTTTAAGTTGTTAAAGTATTGTTTGCTTTAGTAGGTATGATTTTAGATTTTTTTCTGTAATCAGTAAATTTCAAGGGCTGGTGCTTTCTAAACAAAGCTGGTATGAGGAGCCAGGCTTGGCCCTTGAAAACCGTGACTACCTGACTCCATGTTGTGCGGGATCTGAGTTTTCCTTTTAGGTTGAGAAAGAGCTTTGGTTCGTAGCGGGTCAAACACTGTGAAGTTCTCTAGAAAGCAATTTGGAACGACACCCCAGTGACCCACATAATCTGAATGCTATGTTTATAAGGTCCAGCCAAGTATCCACCCCCCACCCCCCAACACACACACACACCCACACCTTCGCTTCTCTCCCCACTTCCTCTCTCCCTCTCTCTCATGGTCTCGCCCATGGTCTAATCGCATCCTCATTCACACACAGATACAGATGACTCTATCTCTTAAGCTTGGCCCAGTAGTCTTTTTTTCTCTGTCTGTTCCTCCTCATGTTCTCTCCCTTCCTCCTTTCCCCTCCTTATCATCCTCCCTTTCTGCCTTCTCTCCCCTCTTCCCACTTGTCTGTTTTCTTTTCCCTTAACTCTCACTCGCTCTTGTTCTCCTTTCGCATCTGTTGCCAGGATTCTTATTTTCTTTCATTCGCCCTCTTTTGTTTTTCTTTTCCAGGAGTGAGAGAAGTGCCTGACCCCTTGTTTCATCTCCCCAAAGGATGCAATTTGTTTTTCTGAGCCAGTGGCTTTTTCGTGAAGACAAGTAGATTTGACAGTGAGGAATAGAAATAAGCTCTAAATGCCTGAGATGGATGAGACGAGTCAAAATCTTTAAGTCTCAGTCTGATCAGTCGTCAGTCATCTGATTGGCTGCCAGGTTACCATCCTCCCCTGTGTGCTTTAGCCAAGCTCATAGTGTTTTACTGTGTGTCTGCGCATCTGTTTACAGTATAGCCCTGTATTTATGCACACACACTGCGTTTGTGTGGTTGTGTGGTTGTGTGGTTACAGCATAGACATTTTTAGGCCTGGGTGGTTGCCTGTGAGTAAATGGCTTCTCCCTCTGGTTTAGTTAGAGGTAGTGTTGAGTGTTTATTGTTTTTACAATTCCTTACATTTTGGTTTTGAGTGTGCAAGGGCTTCTATGTTTGTGGAGCACCCCATGACCCTATGTAGCCCCCTACCCCCCTCCCCTGTGTGTGTGTGTGTGTGTTTGGATGGACCATTCCTTCCTTACTGTTACTGTCAGTGTTTTTTTCCAGTGTTGTCTTAACGGCCTCTGTGTAGGCTGTGTATGCTTCTGCGTGTGTTTGAGCCTGAGCCTGTGTGTGTGTGTGTGTATGTATGCGTGGGGGATATATCAGAAAATCTACACAAAGTCTTGTGAAGGCCTGTTGAACTGTCATTTTTCTGTTGTAGTGCATACACCATTCCACTGGAGGCAGTCTGTTGTAGTCAAAGTATATAATTTTTTGGAGAAGCACTATGGGCTCAAATTGGCTCATCAGATCAGACCACAAATGACCATACTGATCAGACCAGACCACAGATGACCCCAGTGACCCAGTTATAGAGGAATATACAGACAGTCCTAAGTGTGTGTGTCTGTGTCCTAGACATTTTTGTATGAACAGTATGTGCGCATCTGTGCAGGTCTGAGACAAGTCCGTGAAGGCATGCATTGTGTGCCTTTCTATGTGTGTAATGCCCAGGTTTGTCTGTCTTTTTTTTTTTTTAATGGGTGTTTAAGTAGTCTTGGAACCCCCCTGAGGCTGTGTGCTTGTATGTGCCGGTATTGTGCTATATGTATACAGCTCTGTCTGTGAGTGTGTTCGGTCAGGCGTGTTTACATCTTTGGCTTCTCCTTCCTGGTAGTTTTTTTCCATCAGGTTTGTAGAGCTAATCTTGTGTTAACCTATAGGTGTTCTCCATGAAGGGAGGAGGAGGAGAGAAGGAGAGGCTGCGTGCCCAACCTGCAGTGATTTGGAGCTAAGGCCAAGACGCTCTGGGTCTGACCAAATGTTTCATCCTTGACCTTTCACCTTCTGTGTTGCGTTGCTGTCAGACAACACACACAGTCTCGGTGGACTGCGGTGGAACACTCCCAGAATTGCTCAATTTCACTCACTGTCACACGAACAGTAACTCTGCGGTCCATTTCATAGTGCATGTATGTCCTGGAGAATGGGGAGTTTGTGTGAGTGTGTGTGTTTGTCTGTATATGTGTGTGTTGGTCTGGGACCATGGATGTCTGTGTCTGTGTGTAATCTCCGGATATAAAGATGGCTCATGCCTGTTCAGCTCTCCTGTGGGCAGCCCTGATGTGCACTGGAGTGCATCGAGACGAATGCTTTGCCTGGGAGAGGGACTTCTGATGAATGAAACACACACACACACACACAAACATACACACACACACAGTCCTACATTCACATACAGACACACTTGAATGTATTCTCCAGTGACTCGTGAGTACAAAGTCAGACAGGCAGAGAATAGGCTCAGTGCAAGTCAAGGGAGGGAGTGCATGCCCCATACTGGGCCAGTCTATTGGTGTGTACTGACCTGTGTCACCATGCCTGTGTAAAGAGCATTTCTAACGCTTTCTCTCCATTTCGCCTCTTTTTTTGCCCCTCTCTCTCTGCCCTTCTTCTTTTTTTATCACCATCCTTCTCTCTGTGCCACCCATCCTATCTGTGACCCCCAGGTGACCCAGGATGACTTCCAGACATACGACTACATTCTGTGCATGGATGAAAGCAACCTGAGGTAGGTTACCTTCATGTCACTGTGATGGAGTGATTAGTCCACAGTAATACTAACTAGGCAGTTGCTCCATCCAGTTGCCCCTGGTGTGAGAATTCAGTTTGCTTGTCTCTTTTCTTATGAGTATGCTGTTTTATTCCCATGGGTCAATGGGTTGTCTGTGTGTTAGTTAACACTTGTGTATTTATGCCAGCACTCAACTCTGTTGTGTTTGATGTTGAGTGTGACTTCCTGTCCTAAAGTAAGTGTGAGTGAATGTGTTTGTGTGCGTGTGTGTGTGCGTACACATGAGAGAGCGAATCCTGGGCCTGAATTTCTGGCACCCTGTGCATCAGCGGATATTGAGCAAGAACGCTATAAATTTAACTATAAAAACACCATAGTGGGGTCCAAATCACTGAACCCAGAATAAGAACTCATGGCTTTCTAGAAGCAAGTTCTAAAGGAGTCAGCTGTCCATGACTGATGCCAAGACTGCAGCCTTAGAGCCAGGTGCTCTCAGGGAAGCCATAGAATAAAAAATAACGGCCATACAGCCACATGCGTTATGTGTTTAGAGATTTTAATAGTCATATCATTATGATCTGTATGCACAGATAATTAAGACCAATGTAATGAACCATACATAGAGAATTAAAGGAGAAATCTGGTGCAAATCAATTCATAGCCTTGTTGTTCAAGGTCACAGAGTGCTGCTGGTAGGAAAAAGAATGAGAAAAAATTCATACAACATAGACCAAACAGTGAGCCAGCAGCTAACACTAACTGAATGGGGAACAGGTTTTCAGTTTCATTTTCCCATCCCCTATTCAGTCAGGACTCTAGGCTAACTTTTTTTACAGGAGGACTCGTGCCCCTAGGTAAAGTAGGTTACAAACAGAGAGCCTGCCATTGCTGATGGGGCTGCGCTACAAAATTTACAGATCATCTGCTTAGCATTCTCGTAGCATCATATTCCAGCCACGCGAAAATCTTCAAATCAGCGAGTGTTGAATTTGTACACTTTATCTACAACTTTCTCCATCATTCTAACCTTCTTCCAGGGACCTTCTTCCACATTCATTCTTTTGTTTTTTCCATTGTTGGTTTTAAAAAACACAGTTATACTTGGCATCTTGCCTCTATTTCGTCATCTCGTTAGCAGATTTTTTTTTTTAGAACTTTATGGAGCTTATCTCGCTGTTTTAATGTCAGAACATTGTTTTAGCGGTTTAAATGTTTGATACATTTTGCAACTTGTCACGTTGCGTCTTTGTGCCAGTGCTCTTCTTATTTGTGGACTGCAAGAAGTCACTTGCAAACATGCTTCTGTTTTGTTTTCCTCGTTCGCATTCCAAGGTATTTATTCACAAATGTGAGTGAAATGGGCACACTGTTCAGCCCTGCATTCACTTAACATTAACTGCTGGGTTGCTATTTGGTCTATGTTGAATCAAATTTTATTCTTTTTCCTACATATAACACTCAGAATTTCTCCATGCCACGCCACTGCAAGACGCCTGATGTTAAGCAAAACTAAGAGAATACCAGTGACAGGATTTGACATTTTAAATCTACGCTGTCTTTATTTTACGAAAACTTAAAAGGAAAAGTTGCATGACCCTCTTACTAGCTTGGGCTTTAACTTTAACTTAACTCCAGACCGACAGTCTGTCATTAAATTTGCTTCAGAGCAAAGAAAACAATAATTCTGATTATTTAACAAAACGATATATTACCATGTAATTAATTGAGATAATGTCGCCTAATGGAAAAATTGGTATCTTCCACTCTTCGCAATATTTTCTTACCGCTGGGTGTTTAAGCTGTAGGCTGGACTCTGGCCCGCCACCTAGTGGCGAGAAAAAAAAATCTGGCCTGTGGCCTAGATTACTTGCTGACCCTTGCCCTAGCTTTACCAAATTTAGAATGTTAGGAAACACCTCAATTTTCATCTCAGTGAGCAGGGTTTGTGTAAGGGGTGGGTCGGGGTTATAGTGGGGGTAAGTGGGCACTAGTCGACCATAAGCCACCTGATGAGGAAAATGGAGAGGGTTGGAGGAGGGGGTATAGTGCGGATCATGTCAGCATCAGCATCACATGCCCCCCTCAGATCCGTAAGGATAAGCCGCTTACTGAGTTCTTGGGATGCCTCGCAGGAACTGAGGGGTGGGATGGGGTGTGGAGGCGAGGGGAATGCGGGGCAGCTCCATGTTTGACCCCCCTCTCCACTCTCTTCTCACTTGCGAAACCCAACCAGCAGTGAGCACAGCCTAGCCGTCGCCAGTGCCTGAACCCACTCCTGGACCCAGCAAAGACAGAGGTTGGGAGTTTGGGGGCTTGGGGGCCCGGGGTGCCTCCTGGGACTCGTACACTCAGTGTGCGTGTTCTGCATTGCACAGCATGTCCCAAAGTGAACCCTTATGTGTGTTGCACGTGGTGAGAAGTATCACTACCCCCCCACCACCCATTATCAAAGCCTTGGTCTCTCCCGCTACGGAATTCAGCCTGGATCACCTGGTTGCTGGCACAGACACCAATCAGGTTTGAGCCATTGAGCCTTGGCAGTGGGGTCTCTTCCTCCCCCGAAGCGTCCAAGGGGCCATAAGCTCCGAAGGCTTCAGAGGCGGCTGCCAGTTGCTTTGAATACATGAGAGGATTGGAGGGATTTGATTTGGTGATGTATTGTGAAATAGAAAGTCGTGTCATGATTTCTTTTTCTTTTTTTGGCGCTTCCTGCTGACCCCCCCCTACTTCAGCCTGGGCAAACTTGGTTGAACCTCTTAGCAAAGTTAAATTTGCTTTGTAGGCCATTCTGGAGACACTTCCATTGAAGCTGAACAATCACAAGCACTTATCCAAGCACTATCAAAAATGGTTAAGGGTGTGTGTGTGTGTGTGTGTGTGTGTGTATGTACGCGAGAAAAAGTAACTAACTAACTTATGAGATAAAGCAAGGGGAGCAACAAAATAATGTGCTCTTAGGACTTTGTTGATTAAAAACAACTCAAGTGTTCTCTCTCAGGTAGTAAAGATTACTGCAATTAAAATTAAATTAACAGGTTAATCATAATTGCTTTTTACATCATTTTGGTTATTCAAGGGACTGGAATGGGACTGAACAGAAAGTGAGTGACTCATGCATGGTTCATGATCTGAGGGAGAGATGTCACAGGAAACACACCCACACGCACACACTAGCCTACCACTCAAAAGTTTGTGAATAGGAAACAGCAAATCAACGAGACATGCAGTCTTTTTTAGAGATAGAGGATCACTCCCAAGCAGACCATCACACCACCTCCCCCATGTTTGAGAGTTGGCATTAAGCACTGTTCTTGCATCTTTACATTAGTTGTGCATCTCACAAATGCTACAATTGCTATAAAAAGTGGCTTTTTAAAGAAAAATGTTTGAATAACACATTTATCATTACAATCATGAATTGTGTCTCTAACAAGGACAACATGTTATCTTGTTCATTTGCTGTTTTCTAATCACACTAATGGCATTTAATGGCATTAGTGTTTCAACATGTGTGGTATTTTTGCTATCTGGGAAATGCAATATATGACAAAATAGCAGTGTAAAACCGACGAACACAAATGACAGTCGTCATCTTATTTATTTATATATGTATTTATATAAACAGATATAAAGTAGTGGAGTAAAAGTACAGTTAATAGCTGCAAAATGTAGTGTGATAAAAGGTTTAGATTTTAGTCTGGCCAGCCAGCCCACTGGCGTGCCATTGTACGACGTCTGTTTATCTGTGAAAGGCACTGCTGACGGGCTTGTTTGTGTGGTCTTGCAGTGATCTTAACAAGAAGGCGGGCAGGGTGAAGAACTCCAAAGCCAAGATTGAGCTGCTCGGTTCCTACGACCCGCAGAAGCAGCTGATCATCAGAGACCCCTACTATGTAAGTACTTTCTAAAACGCATACATGCTAAATAGTATGAACCATAATTTAAAGGGATAGTCCAGAGTGAATCAACCCATATCCTTGTTCTCCTACCGAGTGCTGTCAATTGGAATAAGAGCTGTTTAGATTCAAAACAGATAAAATTTGCGAAACAGCAGCTAACGGTAACTGATGGGGGGCACAGAAAAAAAAACTGAAATGCTTCCTTGCCCTCAACAGTTAGCACTGGCAGCTGTTTTGCTGTTTGTTGTACTTGTACCAAATTCTCTCCTCCTCATACCTACTGACATTAATCAGAAACCTTGAACAACAGGGCTATGGTTTAAGTTGACTCAGGATTATTGCTTTAAATAAACTAGAGAATATAATTCCAAAGAATTACACATTGCATGTAAATGCAAACAGTATTCTTAGATGTTTGATGTAGCATTTGTAGCAGATAAATAGATTATGATGGTGGCCCAGTGGGCCCATTTGACAGCGGCCATTTTTCCAAAGAATCACAGGTGTTATTATTGTGTTATGAGCCTCTGAGCCTATGAGTTCTCCTTCTTCTGACAGCCCTCGGCAATCTCATACAAGAGGTCTGTGATTGGAATAACTCCAAACTATTGCATTAATGGTTAAGATGTCATGATTCTCAATGTTAAGTATATAGGGAAAGAAAAGTTTTTTTTGCATGGTTGTTGTATTAGCCTAGACAAAAGCTGTAGGGGCAGCTCCACGGAGAGAAAGAATGTGACAAAATCCCAATACTGTCGTAAATCCCCCTCCTTTCCACCGCTGTACTTACAGACGTATGCATTTATTTTCGAAAGAGCCGGCGACCATGCCCCATTCTACAACTGCTATAGAAAGTGGATTTTTAAAGAAAAAAACACATTTATCATTACAAATAAAATAATGAATTGTGTCACTAACAAGGCACACTAATGGCATTTAATATTTTTGCTATCTGGGAAATGTTAGGGCTGTGGTAGCGTAGTGGTTAAGGAACCTGGCTAACATGCAAGTAGTATGAAAAGTTGTGGGTTCGAATCCCAGCTGCCACTGCTGTGCCCTTGAGCAAGGCACTTAACCCTAAGTTGCTCTAGGGGAGACTGGCCCTGAACAATTGATAGTTGACAAATTGGATAAAAGCGTAAATGTATGTAATGCATAAATGTAAATGTATAAATGTAAATATATGACAAAACAGCAGCGGAGACCCGACAAACAAAAATGACGGTCGTCATTTTATTTATTTATATATGTATTTATATAAACATATATCTTGACCGCCCCCCCCCCCCCCCTTATTAAAGTAGTGTAGTGAAAGTACAGATAATAGCTGCAAAATGTAGTGAGATAAAAGTATTCATAATTATTTCTAGTCGAGAAAAGTACAGTGAAAGTGAAAAATGTACTTAAGTACTGTTATAAATACAATTGGAATACTTTTGAATAGATCATTTTAGAAATAAAATTTATAAAAAAAACTGATCCCATTAAAAAGACATGTTATGAGATGAACTGGGCAAAGCTTTGTTCATCCGAATGGGGATCGGGATGGGGATGGTGGTGGTGGTGTGTGAGGAACATACCATGCAGAATAGCATTTTGTGTTACACTGTCATTATTGTTTTATTATTATCAGTGTTCATTCTGTTCCTTTTGAAATGTATGAACTCCAGTTTCCTGGAACCACCCTCTCATTCTATTTGTCATATCTCCATGGATACCTGTGGGTTTTGAGTTCTACCTCCCCACCCTGACTTGTGATTATCCCACACCTACTCCTCCCCTGTTCCAGACACCCATAAAGACCAGACCCTCAACTCCCCTGTCTGTGCTCTTCACCGCATCCTCCTAGTATAGAATGCTTGTGGGACATATGGTTTTCCCCTGATTCAGACACCAGACCCTACAATGGTTCAAGATTTTAGTTTGTTAAACCTTTAAGCGTATTCCTTTCCATAGCACAGAGTCTCTATTACTTTCAAAGCTGAGAAAGATCTACTTTTACCGCCACCCAACACGCTCTAAGCTGCCCAGGCATATGGAGAGGGAGGAAAGCTGACTGTGGTGGAAAGGGTCTCTGTGCCCAGTGTTAACTGTCAGTAGTAATAATGAGGCTGATTGCGAACAGTGGTTTGTGGATGTTTCACCTATTCTGACACTAAGCGAGATTAGGACCGTGGAAGTTGGCCATGGTGTGTGTGAGAGAACCAAGAGCTTGTTCACACCCATCAGCACACATCAATTTTTCAAAAAGTCAGGGTTGAAAAAAAGGTTTTCAGGAGTTCAAGGGTCATATGCATACCAGCTGGAAATCACATAAGTAGGACATTTCTGTAATGTCCTGTGTGCCTTTATGCTGTACACGGGACAGTTACTTGACTAGCAGGCGTGGTTTATTTTTGTTGTCTCGCCAGTGATTAATTTTTTTTGTGGAGACATTACTATGAAACAATTTTTTTTAAACTGTTTAATCCTATCATATAAAACATTCAAACTTTCATGGCCATTCAGGAAACAAGCCACAGATGCGTGTGTGTGTGCTTGCACACGCGCATCTGCATGTTTGTGTAGGAGAAGTTGTAGGTTCAGTGTTTTTTTGCCGGAGTTGATTTGTGGAGTGAGGAGGAATGTCACTGCGTAAGAACGCAGCATGTTTGGGTTTGTGTGCTGCCATAAGAATGCGAGTCGGGTTTAAATCATCAACACCATCATCATTATGATAATCATGAGCCCCAAAAACACTCTGGAAAAATGGGTCTGAATGCCCAATAACTCTTCACTCTCTCGCCTGGTGAATGGCCTGGAGTTGACAAGGCAGTAGTGATGGTATGTGGGCACGTGAACTTGTCACATCTGACCAGACCCATTGGAAGTGTTCTCTTGGGCGGGGAAGGTCTTGTTGTTCTTCCTACTTGAACAATACTGAATAGAATAACACACATCATCTATATATTTGAATGAAGCTTTAAATTTCAGTGCAAAATAGTTTGCAAATTTTTTGCAATGGTTGTGTGCACGTGGGCGTGGTAAAACAGATGTACACTGAGTTTTAGTGGGCTGTAATTTTGTGAATTCAGTTATGAGAATTAAATTGCTTTGTAAAACAGCTTGTCAAACTTTGGTCTTAAAAATTAAATATGATCATCAGCTCTAATTTATTGGTAACCTCTGCGTGGCAGTGGTCCCATCATTACCAATGTAAGATGTCCTTCATGCTAAATTTCATGCAAACACATCCACAACTCAGCCACACACACACACACACACACAATTAATGCCCCACCCACCTCCACATAAATACTCAAAAGACACACCCCACCCACCTCCACACACACACACACACAGACACAAATGTGCGCGCACTTACTCGCTGTCACATCTACAAGTGCTGTAGAGTGGCCTCTGTGTTCTGCTGATTGCAGAGCACTTGGTGGTGTGGACCTCACCCATTTGCTTTCATGCTCCTGCCCCTCCATCATGTGTTTCATCCCAGCCTGGTCCCATGAGACTGACCTCGCCTCCACTTTGCCCTGTCACCCCTGTGGTTCACTGCAGACCCCTTTAAAGTGGGACACTGTAACCTACCAACCTCTGTTCAAAGGGCTGCATGGCTGTCATCAGCACTGTTTAACTTGCATTCATACTGCACATAAATACATAAACGTTGGTAACACATGCACATTCACACATACTGATTGCATGAGGCATCTCAGCAGGGAACAACCTGAACAATGTGTTTCTTTAACGCTTCATGTAAGCTGTGGCTTCGCTGCTTGTTGCGTGCTTTCATTTTCACACATACGCACTTGCTGTTACTCTTCTCCCCCCCATTGGTCATTTTTCCATCGCCCTCCGTCAGCATCCCTCACGTTCCCACATCACCTGTTTTTCTATTTACTCTTCTTTCATTGACAACCTCTTCAGCAATTCCTCACCCACCCACACCCACATGCAACTCCTTCTGGTATTTTGCTA
This sequence comes from Tenualosa thibaudeaui, assembly GCA_027481765.1. NCBI lineage: Eukaryota > Metazoa > Chordata > Actinopteri > Clupeiformes > Clupeidae > Tenualosa > Tenualosa thibaudeaui. Next base: position 5,275,886 of record JAIFZK010000001.1, on the reverse strand, counting down.
TGTCTCAGCCACTATGCCTATTCACCAGCCTCATCCCTGCTGTTTCTGTTATCTCTCCAGTGTTCCTATGTTCCCAGTCTGACCAACCCTTTTCTCTGTGTGTTCCTCTATTTCAGGGAAGCGATCAATGCTTTGAGACCGTCTACGAGCAGTGTGTACGCTGCTGCACAGCTTTTCTGGAGGCCAACTCCTGATTCCCAACGGCAGAAGGGAACGGTTGCTGGGATGGGGTGGGTGGCTAATGATGGACTGCTGGGAGGGCCATTGAGCGGGCGATATGGCACAGCGTGCTTCTCCTCACGGCTCTCAAGGGGGTCATGGGGCTGTGAGAGTTAGATTCAAATGGCTCAGGTTCATGTCTTAAACCGTTCAGTAAACAATACCGTGTGTAATGTCATTAGAAACGCTCATTTGCAGCGCCTGCAGATCATAACAGCGACCTCCAGTTTCCCCTTTCTCAGAGGAAACGTTAAATAAATGACCGATAAAGATAATAATGTGAACTGTTTTGTCTTTGCACGAACTTCCCCTCCATGCAGACGTACAGAAAACTCTTATCGCTTCTCTATTGTAAGCTTAGACCTTCTGCCTAAGCTCTTTTTTAATGCACTGTCATCGTATAGTGTTTCTTGTGCAAATAGTCAGGAAAAACAGGTTTTACTCTACTGGTTACTCCTTTGCGTTATCTCTCATCTGATGCTAATGTAGTACAAGCAAAGAAAGAAGAAAGAGTCTAGACCAGGGGTTTTCAAAGTGGGTGCCAGTGACGCACATCCAGGAGTGTCGCCCAATAATTTAATCAGATTTTGAATTTGTCAGTGTCACCTATAAAACAATTAAATATTACACATGTAGCAGCAAAATGAGCATGAATGAGACTGCCTAACCTACAAGTGAGTGAAGAAGGTCGTTAGCTCGCTAATCTAGCCCAGTGGCTCTAAAAATAATGACAAAACATGCTATCTTTTTTTTAACATGGGGTGCCATGGATAAACAAAATATTGATGGGGTGCTCTGTGCTCACAAAGTTAAGAGAACCACTGGTGTAGACCAAAAGAATGCGGGACAATGTGGAGGGATCTCTTGTACTACTAGTTCCTTCAGAGTCATCAGTGCAATGTCAGAGAGTGCAGATAGATAATGACATAGAACAGAACCTCTCAAAAGGAGATCAGATGGCCAGTTCCTTGGTAAAACATCTATGGTTCAGATTGGAACAAGTGCAGTGGTTTCAGACAATACATTGAAGCACTGTGCAGAAAATGAAAACACAGTAAGGTTACAAGGGCTGTAGTTTGGAAGCACCCAAATAAAAAGTGCCAGGGCACTGACCTTCACTGCCCTTATGTCATATTAACCTCTACAGTGGGGACCTAATTCTGTCAGAGAGCCATCCTGAATTTCCTGGATTTTTAGGTGAGACTGACAAGCGAAAGGCCAACTGTCCACATCCAAAACCAACATTGCATTAATCTGTATATTTGTATACATTATTGATATTTCTATATCTTACTATATATTTCTGCAGATTGTCTACTTGAGAATGTGGTGTAAATAAGGTATTAGTGTTGCTGCAGCTTCTTAGCATAGCAGTAGCCCAACTACAGCTGCTTTCATCTCTTGATAAGTCTAATGACATTTCAATAGGAGAATCACATACTAATCACTTACTAACTTTTTACTTTTACTTTACTTACTTTTTACTTACTAACACCCTAGTTCCTAATTGAGTTCTTCATTCTATGCAGTGTGTGATCAGCAATGCTGTTTGACATAAACAAGTCTATGAATCTGTGAAATGTCATGTTATTTCAGGTTACCCAAGTCTACTTAGTGACTACTTAGTTACAACTTGGGGTGATAGTGATACAGGTGGTGGAGGTGTCGTTCGGCAACCGGAGGGTTGCAGGTTTGAGCCCCACTCTGGCTGACCCCATCGAAGTGTCCTTGAGCAAGATACTGAACCCCAAATTGCTCCCTGCGGCAGGTTGGCACCTTGGATGGCAGCTGCCACCACCGATGTGTGAATATGTGTGTGAATGGGTGAATGTGTGGCATACACTATAAAGCGCTTTGACTGCTCATAGGAGTAGAAAAGTGCTATATAAATGCAGTCCATTTAGCATTTAGAAATCATGGTCCCAGAATGGGAATAATATACATTCATTCACCTCTGGCAGAGAGGTTACTCTTCCTTGTTTTGTGAGGTACTTCGGACAGTCTTTGTCTGACCTGGCATAACAAGCACCCATCTCACTGTCCTGTCAAACAGCTGCAGGCTTATTCCTTGGGGACATACATACATGTTCTCACACACACGTGCATGCTCAGAGAATCTACCAGGCAGCAAAAAACATGTTTCTCAAGGAAATGATGAAAACTTGAGCACTTAAGAAAATCTTATAATTTATTTAAATACATTTCATATTTTTAAAATTATATATGTCAACTCCCAGTTGTTAAGTCACATTAATGTATGTGTTTACACTTGATTTCTTTTTTGGGTTTAGGCTTTACAATATTTTAAAAGTTGGCATAATTGTGTAATATACAGCCAAAAAAATCTCCTGACTTAAATACAGGCCTACTCTGCCTTCGGTCTCCAATGGTAGCTATTCATACGAGTGACTGGCAGTCAGACATCTCCTCAGCTGACCAGTTATGCTTCAGAACAAGACAACAACACTAGCACATGGGCTTCAGAAGCAGGTCTGCAGGACCAATGGTAGTTCATGTAATTGCCATCAGCACCAACAGACAGGACCCATGTTAACCAGCCCTGCCTCCTCTCACCACAAAAGAGATGTTGATTGAAAGAGAAACAACTTCACTTGGTGCATTTTTCTAATAGAGGGGCCACAAGCTGTCTTAATGCAGAGAAAGACACAATCCTCACTTATCGTTTTATCCCGCTGTTGGGCGATAAGGTTTAGCAGCATTATTTCACATCCTGGGACCAAAGCGGTTAGCGTTCCTCTGTCCATCTCCATTGCACCCTTGTGCTGGACTTTGGCTACTCAGAGCCAGCCTGCTCTAAAATGGGTACCAGAGATCCAGAAACTCCTGTCACATTGTGTATTTGAAGCAAAGCCATTTAGCGCACTTACACAAAGTGTAATGTTTAAAGAGGCTGGCTGCAGCCTGGAAAAAACAATCCCTTTTCACCATGGAGTTTTGAAAGCTGAGAGCAACTTGGTCTTGTTTGGCAGCTGTGCTGAATCCAAGAGATGGGCCCCTTGGTCAATTCACCAAAGTAGGAAATCCCTGTAACCGCACGTAGACAGGGAGAGCAATACCAAGAACTCCTGGTCTGTCAGGCTCCCGAGCTGCTGTTCTCGCTTTGAGCTCCATCCATCCAAGCTGTGCTTTTGGGTACCCTGCGAGGTCATCTACTGGAATGTGGCTTTGGTTTCAATGGTGTTCTCTGTTGTCCAAGGCACTTTCATTTAGCGATTCTCTAGATCTGTCTGGTTTGGCTGCAATATGCAGAGGGGAGGAAGTCAAATTTAGTACTTTCATATTTGGCTCACTTTATGTGTGTGTGTGTGTGCACTTGATTACATCCAGAAATTCTCTCTCCAGAGAAATGTGCTATTAAGGTATAAACAAGACGTGTTACAGATATTGACAGCATGTAGGGTTGCAAGTGTACATGGTATATCCTCCTTTCATCTCGCAAGCATAGCTATTGCCTTATGTGTCAGCTCTGAGTTCTAAAATGTTTTGAACTGGTTGAGTGTTCAAAAATACCACAAAACAGGATCTCAGTCTATCTGCCTAAGAGAGCCTGTTGTATGTTATATGCCTTACTTCTACAGGAGAACATATGGTGTGAATAACACAAAGTATGTTCAAAGATTGACTAATAACAGTTGTCAGGTAAAATATGCCAAGTTCACAGGAAAGCTGGAACTCATAGATTACCGTGGAGGTGTATTCAGCATTCATTACAGATCTTACCGCTGGAAAACTATGTGTGTCGTTAATATGCACGTGTGCAGACAACTACCTGGATTACTGAACTTCTAAGCCATCTTTACACCGTGGGCTCCCGGCCAACCGCTGGAGAAGCCGCACACACCTTTTCAACACTAAGGAAAGGGAGAACAAGGGAGATGTTTAATATATTTGAGAGAATTCTGCAGGTTTTCTGAGTGTTTTTCTGATCAGTACTCACGGGATTTGATGGTGCATTCTCTGGAGTAGTAAACCCTTAAGAATTGTTTTCTGCATTTCGGTGAGATAATAATGGGCCCTGCACAAAAAAACGAAAGACTCTTAAATTTAGCTTCACATGATTCAGTCATGCACATATATATAAGCTGACAGTTACAGCAGTGGACATATGTTAAAGATACTTAAATGTGTTAAAGAATTAACTGGGCACATGACAGACAAATCTAGCGCAACTTCGTGCAGTTGAGACATACCTGTCATGTGTTTCAGGAACTTATCCTTTTTCCGGAGGTCTCTGGGAAACACCTCTGCACATGAACAAAAAAGGAGTCATTTAGCTTAAGCCACGCGGTGACCCTTTTTAATATAACTGACCTTGGGATTCCTCTAACGTGAGAATTAGAGATGCTGTAACGCTAACCACATCCATTTGAGATAACCAAATGACATTCGCGTCAAATCCATACAGTACAATACAAACCTAAGATTAGTAATGCTGCGCAAGCCAACTTTTACAAGGCAATGGTTTGATGCGAGTGAAGTTCTTACCCATTACTTGATCTCCATTTTCTTTCATGTGATGCGAGCTTCGCTCCGTTGGACTTTCTGCAATTGTTGACTGTGCAACATTTTTTGAGTGTCCGTTTTCCTCCACGTGCTTTACCAGGTCTTTTATCCGCAGATAGAGGCTTTTCCCCGTCTCGGCGCTCTTATCCGGTCTCGCGCTGTCGCTCTGGCAGCGCACACTTGTGAGAATGATCAGCGCGAGCGCCAGTAGTGGAATTGTCCGCTGCCCGAGCATTCTTGTTTGAAAGTGCTACTAAATCCTCTCAGAAAAAAACTTTATTTGTTTGTCGCTGAGTTCGAGTTGCACAAGTTATTGTCGACTACCGTTAAGTCACTGCTTTACATACAAGTGCAATCTTTTCTGGTTTTGGTAGTTTAACACCATGTAAGGTCTTTATACTTCTGTTATCGCCGTTACATGTGTAACTTCAACATGCGAAGTGCAAATTAATGCGGAAGACGAGTCTATCTCCGGTAGGATGATACAGACAGAAAACTTCCAAATGCGTGCAGAAAGCTTTGAACTACTATACGTCTTGTCTGTGCGTCTCGATCAAAGCAAGGATGTGCTGCCAGGGACCTGCTCCGTTTATATTCCCCTTCTCAGGCGTAACAAGCGGTCTCTGGGGGCTCACCTCGCCATGCCTTTAATTAGAAACCGGTTAACTGTTACTTGTTCACATTTCCCGAAACTCCTGGGAGCACCGCTCGCGTCACGTTAATCCACCAGAACGTCACTTTCAAAGAAACTTTACTCTCAGGCCGCTAACAGGAGATCCATTGCTCAGTCAGACACAATCATATCCGCAAGGAGCTTTCAGTCCGTAGCCTACTTGATTCATGTAACGGAACATTGCCTGGAATGCCTGCAGATGAGTTAATTGCGCGCTGTTATGGTTAGCCCAGCATGGAGTCGGGCAGAAAGCAAAACTAGTCAAGTAACGACAACAAGTCGTATAAATCTCCAGGCCCAGAGTTACCGGGATGTGTGTCTCTCTCGCGTGCACACATTACTTATGTTTGCTTTGGTTGGTAGGTTACCACTCCCTCAAAGGCAAGAACATTAATTGGCTTTATTTTACGGGCCTCCCTCTCTCGGGCGGACCACGGTTTACGGTGTGGCGTTTTATGGTTAAAGATGTTCTCCTATTTCATACTGAATGGCGCGCAACAAGACTCAAATCAAACTTTGGAATAACTTGGCTTTTTATCGAGGAAGGTGCTGTTATGTCTTGTCATGTCAGTTGCCGATTACATAGGCAATCTGACTAAAATTTTGTCGTGGTAGACAGGTCCACCGTCCTGAGATATCAATGTGTTAGTCAGTTTCCAGCGTGTTGCCAAGAACACACTTTCATAGTTGTGCATGACAAGAGCAATCACCAGGTGCCATTATCTTTTTACCTCTCTTTGGCTGGCAGCTATCGTCCTTGATGTCAGACTGCTAATTGCGCATCGTTCCATTCTGTTCCTTCACCCTGTCCACGAGGCTGCCTCGTCGTGGACCAACCCACACACCGTCCCTATAACAAACAGACCTAATCACAACTGACTCATGAAACTTAACAATATGTGTTTTGAGCTATCATCGTCACTCCGACTGCACATTTCGCTGTGGGAACTGGCCGCGCTATAGCCCGCAACAATTTGACACTGAACCACCTACTTGCTGTGGAGGTCAAATTAGTGGATAGTCTTTTTTCAAACGCATTTTAATACCTACAGTATTTTTTTTATTAAGGGCTGTGACTGAAGGAGACATTAAATCTTCCCCCAAGCCTATATATTATGATATTAGTGCGCTTGAGTTCCTTCTTGGAGGAATGAAAAGGTCTGACCAGTGTTTGGTGAGAGGTTTTCAAGAACACAGGAAATTAACAAGAAAGGTGTAATATTGTTAGGTGATTCAGCCTTTTCTATTTCCATGTTTGTGTGTGTGTGTATGTATGTTAACTTGCCTTAAAGATACATGTAAATACCCTAGTGCCTCATCTTTATTGGGTCTTGATTGTTTCCTTTTGCCAATCTGCCCGCTAGTCTACATGATATCAATATGCTTGAGTACCTTCTTTCGAGGAATGAAATGCATCTGTCAGAATGTGAACTCTAATGGATTTCCTGTCTTGGTGCCAAAACATTTCAGCGTACTGCTAGGGCTGTGGACAGAGCTTTCTGGGAAAAAAACACCACAGCACTTTCAGTTATATCCTAACTCCAGAGTAGCCTATTGAGCATTTTTTCAGTATAGACAGGCATGGGTTTCTTTTAATAGTAGTACTTAGAGCAGCTCTAAACTGATAGCAACCACACAATGACATTTTGTCACAGTTCCTGGGCCTAAACAGCCAAAAATCAACACTCAAATCACGCCTTGTATTGAAATTGCTGTTGATGCCCACTGATTGATTTGGAGAATTTATTATGTGTGGAGGTTTGCCAACCTGCTGGGTAAATGCTGTTGTATCCCAAAAATGTTGGTCACATATGGTTGTGTCTGCCTGTCACTGCATGAAAAGAACAATTTTATGACTAAGCAGCAGTGTAAATGACAGTTACCATGCTGGTTCATCTGAAGTCCCACGCTTCCCAACACAATACCACAATATTTTTACAGTTCATCAGCCTATAAGCCTCTGCAAAAACATCTACATCTAGTTGTTCTCTCTGTCTGATTAAAAAAAAACTCCATTTACAGATGTCCTGAAATACATGTCTACCATATTACATCTCGTGATATATGCTTTCAACATTCTTCAGATTTTTTTAATTCAAATCCAGGTCTTCTGTTATCTTTTCTGACTTCAAAGATTTTTGAAAACGTGTATTCTGGGCATACCACGTACCCTAAGAATTTGGAGTTGTTATGTAGGATGCTTACAGTCAACCAGTGTATAACCACTGTAGAGCCATTATATCCATGATTTCTTGACTAATCCTTCTCAGCCAACATCATCACATCACATTTGTCACTCTAACAATTGTGTCACTCTATCCTTTTTGTTGAAGGTGTTTGTAGAATTGGTATTTCTCAGCCTCATAAAGCTTGGAGCCACGTGGGAGAACAACGGCATCACTGTGTGAGGGAAACATGTCATCATGTCATCAGATGTCAGCTGTGGTTTTATGTCTTCTCCTCGTGGTGAGCATGGGTTCATCTAGTAAGACCATGCCATATGGATGTCATCATTTCCATGTCTATCACACCATGTGACCTTATATACTCTGGTAACGACCCCCACGTCAAGAATACGTTTGATAAATGTGCAGTCATGCAGTCTGTAATTAGCAGGGAATGATGTTGGCCCTTAGTAATGAGCCCACCTAATTCTGTTTAGAGCAAGAAAAGACTCTTTTAATGTGTCTTTCAGGCACATTGTTCATTTTCTGTATTGCTCAAAATTTCTATTGCTCACCAAATCCTTGTGAGCAGCTTTCACACAAGAAGCTCTTAAGGATAAACTTTACATCTTAGCATCCACAGAACTTGTGATACTAAAATAGGGCGTTTCACTCTATATATGAAGATAATTATAAACATAATTTTGAGTGGAATAGAGGGCATATGGAAAAATCCCTTGAAGGCACATTAGGCAAGCCTGCAATTTTTTTTACCTATGGAGCTCCTGCTACAGTTACTGTACAT